>JAFBJU010026069.1:434031-549343 GCA_016785305.1 Colistium nudipinnis | reverse complement strand
CACCTCTTACAATTTTCAAGAATGAGACTGCTTTTTTTTTTTTTTTTTTTACTCCCCATCATTTGTCCACGAGGTGCTCTCAGATGGAGTTCAAATAACAGGCAAATTAATAATAATAATATAAACTTTTTCCATGAATTGTTTATTTATTTAAAACGCTTTTATCAAGCGAATCTGCTGGTATCAGCATTTCTGTGTTTTATTTTATTTTTATTTTTTCGCAAAATTAGTATCTTTAGGTTTCAAAGTGAAAGAAAGAAGAGTGATAATATTTTTGGTCAATTGCTAAATAATGAATTGGCAAATTAAAAGAATAATCCAATTATTTTAATATATATATTTTTTTAAATCATTAGTTGAAGTGTCAAAAAAATGATTAAATCTCAGCAGGTGCAGTCTCATGTCTCACTGTCTAATCCAAACAGGTCTGAAGGATTGAATACGTGTTGCCTGCCTGCCGCCTGCCTCCCTCCTCCTCCTCCTCCTCCTCCTCCTCACACTCTCATTTAACAGTATAGTGGTTTGATGATGTTTAGTTCCTATAAGGCAGTATCACAGTACAGTCCATAGAGAAACAACAGCAGTACAGAATAACAATGGCCCGCCCAGAACCTTACATCCAGCTCAGGTGGGACACTGAGGGCTTCTGGATTTTTCATTTTCATTTATTTCTTTTTTTCTAAACTAAGCCTCTGGTTATTTGGTCTCTTAAAAGTTGTCGCTAAGCAATCCTGGCAGAAACGGTTGAACTGTTTCCTGTTGAACATTCAAAACAGGGGGTTTAAAACAATAAAAAAAATAAAAAAGATTCGGAGGCAACTTGATCAGGTTAAAATCTGGCTAAAATCTCATTTCCTGTGGTGCCCTGCTAGCTCAGTGGGCTAAGGCACAATGCCAAGGTCCTGCAACGTCATTGGTTTGAAACCGGCTCATTACCACGGCTGCATGTCACGTCATCAACTCTTACTCTCCGAATACAACGACCCTCTATAATAATGGGAGGAGGGGCTGGGGGTCTCCTCCTCCTCTGAGAGGCCTCCAGTAAGTTCCAGTGGCCCATCTTTCAGAATATCAGGTTCTGGGTCAGAGCCGGGCCGGGAACCATCCGGCGTGATGTGGGCCGACTCTGGCACTGAGGTCTACGCCCTAAATTTTCTTTTATGTTATGATGAACGGAGCTTTATTTTTTCTTTACGATATATATATATATTATAACTAAAGACAGTTACTTATTACTAACAGGGGGGGGGGGAGAGGGGGGCCACGAGGGGATCAGTGCCAGAGCCGTCCCAGGAGTCTCTGGTTGTGGTGATATTGTAGTGCTTGTGGTCTATAGTACAGTAGCATCAACACAATGGTCCAATAAGACAGATCAGATAGAAGATATCATACAGATGGTCCAATACAGTTATGGTACAACATCTATACATCAACTATACATTGTGCGTTTTTTTTTCTTGTTTTTTTTTCATTTGTTATTATTAACAAGGGGTCAGGGGTTAGGGGTCGGGGGGTTAAGACTTGGTCACATTACATCACTGCTGTTAGATGGGGGAGGGGCTTGAAACTGTGGTGGGAGGAGCCATAGATCTACAGTGTGAGTTGACTGGCAGTAGTAGAGCAATAAAGTACTTTCTGACATTTTCAGCAGCTGGAATCAAATTCATTTGGGATAAATACAAAAAATATATATTTCACTGGTTCCAAAAGCAAACCATTCCTGCTACACTACAACCTCATTAGAGGATTTTTTTTTTCCCACGTAGTGTTGCACCAGTAAGTTTTGATATTTTCAAACGTGAGTTCATCAAATTAAAAAAATACGTTTGCTGCCTCCTCTCTGGTATTTTTTTTTTTTTTTAATTCTTGCTCCCTGCTCATGGCTCATTTATTCACCTGCGAAATATTTAAAGGGTTAATTAATCAATAAATACAATTAGGCAGATTAGCGTTAATAAAAAAATATGGGCAAATCTGAATTGACCATTTCCCCCTCTTACTTTTGACTAATTATTAAACATGATTAAAATGTTCATTTTTTTTTTTTTAAGAACAGGAAATAACACCTACAGTTTTCCAAGTTTTTTTTTTCTAAAATCATTCCACTCACCTACGCTGTCAGAGAAGAGGCAGCAAGGGTCCAACACATCCTCCGTATATCCACGGCTCAGGGTCCTTGACAGGGTTTTTTTTAGCTTAAAGGTTTGCGGGAGTTACGGGTTCAGGACACCGAGGAGTTAGGGGGGGGGGGGTCACAATACTAAAGGGGTCAGAGTCTGGATGATGACATGTTGAAGGTCTACAGCGATGAGATGGTTTACCCAGATAACAGGACTTTACGGGTGGAGGGGTGAGAGGTTACTACGAGTCTTACGGGTGTGTAATGTTAGGATATGACCGTGGCCTCCGTTACTATAGCGGGGTCTTCTATGTCGGCTTTGCTCTGAACCATCCTCAGCTCCAGCTGGGGAGGGCTGGGCCTCCGACCTGGTCCCGCCAACTCTGCGAGAGGAGAGAATAAAGACAAGATAAGATTTCATTTATCCTGAAATGGAAAGTTGTTGCCCTAGAGGGCAAAAAATGCAAATGACAAAATAACCGTTGAGAAAGAGAAATACTCACACACTGAGCCTATAACTGTACAAAATACTCAGTAAAAATAAACTAAACCATTAAATAATCAATAAAATAAATAAATAATGAAAGTAATACATCGAATGCATCTTTACATGTCATTCTAAACATCAACCCACCATGTCTTTTTAATAAAGCCGTTACAAAGTCATTTGTGATTTCGGATTTTTGTCTTTGTTGTAATTCAACATTAAAATAGAAGATTTTAATTTCTGTCTGTCTGTATAAAAAAAATAAATGTGTCCTTGAGTAGAAAATGCTGGACTTTTCTTACCGTGAGCATAAGATATGGTCCTCTGAATAACATGGTGCATCACAGAAAAGGTTTTCTCACAGGCCGTCTGAGAGGAAGAGAGTACATGGAGTAATTGTTGCGTATGCATGTTTATACATATATATATATGTGTGTGTGTGTGTGTGTGCGCGCATTGTGTAGTGGTATGTGTGTGTACCTTTAGGTCATTGGGGTAGTGGTGTGTCCACGCTAGCAGCATAGCAGCAAATAAATCTCCGGTTCCAACGAAGACGGCGTCCACCTTGGGGACTTCTATTCGAACTCTCTGTGTCGTCCTGCTGCCGTCCGGACGAACTGCAGAGCAGAGACACCATACCTTTAAATACCTCTACACTTTAAAACATATAAATATCATTTTTAGTATTTCATTTTAAGACGGGACCCACCCTGACGCTGGCTGCCCAGCGACACCAGGAAGCGGTCTCCCAGTCTGGAGGGCAGGTCAGAGGAGGTGATGACCACCGTGTCTGGGCCCATGGCGTGGAGGAGGTCCATCACCTGCAGACGGAAAGATGCCCAAATATTTAAAAAAAATACATAAAAACAGCAAAATATTGGGTGAACAAAAGAAAGGAAAAAAAGAGATGTTATTACATCTACGGCATCTTTCTCGGTGCTGATGTTTTTCCCCGTCAGTAATCTGAAACACAGAGAAATGTTTAAAACATGGACACAAAATAAATGAATAAAATGAACATCATTTAATTATAAATTGTCAAATGGAGCTTAAAATAAGATCTATAATTGAGGCTAATCTTCTGTGAATAAAACCGTCCGTTATATCCTCAGAGGTGATTTAAAGAAATGTCCCATTCAAAAAAAATTCAAATTAGAAAAAAACATATTAAAAAAATTAATGAGAGTAAAACACTCACTCGGCTTCAAACTGGTTGGGAGTAATAATGTCAGCCACAGGAACCACCTTGTTCTTATAGACCGGATACAGATTCTGAGGAACATACTGTGGATGGAGAGTCAGAACCATAATGAAAACGCAGAAATAGAACACATAGTTAATTCACAGCTTTCATCTTTGTCTTGGTGGATTTATATTAGGAAAAAAAACAAAAAACATCCTCCTCAGTACACACCCCCGCAACACACACACACACACACACACACACACAAATAAATACAGATGAAAACGCTAAAACCCTCCCACACATATGACAAAACACAGGCAAACAAAATCATTCAGTGGTGACATTCATTAAGAAAGACACACACACTACACACAAGCAACACAAAGAGGAAAAAGTCACCTCACCATAGATCCATGATCACCCAGGACAGGGTCGCACACTAAAACAGACAAATACACAATGTGTACAGCGCAGAAATCCTCACAATACTGCAGCAACACATTGCTTTTTAAGCCCTGATTTATTCTCATATTATAAAGTTAATATGGCGAAGACAACAAACACAAAAAGGACTGAAAATAATGTTGTGTCTTAATGTTTAAACTGGCAACTACCAACAACTTTTTTTTCAGTTGCTTAGTTCATTTAAACCCAGTTTGGCCCCAAAAAATTAAAAATGTACCGCATAGGATACAGTAGAAAGTCCTCTGTGGGTTATAAAATGTGTTCTAAAAAAAAAGCCAACTTCAACTGCACATTACCCAGACTTCAGAGGAAAGTGGCTGCAGGCAATGCAAATGATTCAAGTCATTCATTTCTCATGTGTATACGCTGAAGAGTCCTTGGCTACAGCTCTTCTTCGCGTTCTACGGGAAAGACAGGGAAAAGCCTCTCGACTGACCATACACCAGGTTGGGGTTGGCCCGCTTCAGCTCCTGAACAATGTCCACCACCATCTCCAAGAAGGACGTGTCTCTGGTATACCCTGAACACGACACACAGGTAAAAAAATATTATAAAATATAATCAAATATCGGAACAGCACAAGTTCAGGATCAAATCGTTACAAATATTCATATGAATCATAATTCACCTGTTAAAACGTAGTCATAGTGATGCACGTTGTTCAGTTTGATTCCCTCATAAAGAACGTGGAGCTCATCTGCTGTCAACACCTGGCCTTTCCAATGGGAATAACCTGCACAGAGGAAGAGGAGGATGAGGATGAAGAAGATGAGAAGAAGAGAATTGCTGAATGGCTTTTCTATTGTATTTCAAAACATCAACAATCATTTCAACCCTATTATAATGACTTTATATATATATTTTTACATATACTAAAAAGTGACTATTTTGTTCTGTGAGGAATAATAATTCTCTTTATAATTTTTTTTTTCTGAGCTAAAGGGCAAATTATCTGGGCCAACTGTTGCACGCATTTCTCACTGGTGCAAAAGTAAATTTGCCGCAAAACAACGTCATGCACAATGTTGTCGTAGAACGCCATACGTCATAAAAGGAATCCACAGCCCCAGTGCATGCTGGGTAGGATTCTAACAGCGCACGGGCAAACTGCAGCAGTCAATCAAATGAACACGTGATCATGTATTTAACTTTGTCTTAAAAATAAGAGGCCGCAATAAGTCGGGATGAATTCATCGAGAAAAAAATAATAAACACACAAATTCTCAAGAGGAACACATAACCACACACACGTGCGCACGCGCACACAGACAGACACACACACACACACAGACAGGTACTGGGGGACAAAAAGGACACAGACCCCTCTCCTGACAAGTAAACTACATTGTGTTCATAGTTGTGTGGTATTTATCTGGTGCTGTGTGTTGTTGTGTGTATGTATAGGTATGTGAGGCTAAGCGTGTGCGTTAGAGCACGTCAGTCTGCGTGTGACATATTTGCTGCAGGGCGATGATGTCGCAGCTCCAGGTGAGTCACAGCCAGGTCACGTGGCGGAGATGGTGGTGGTGGATCTGGTTGCTAAGCAACAAGCCGGGTAGAAAGCCAAAGGGGTGAAAGAAAGACACGAGCTGTGTGGGTGTGTGTGTGTGTGCGTGCGTGCGCGTGTGTGCAGATAAGCTTCTGTCGTCATCACAGCGCCTGCTGCTGCGTCCCGTCTCTGTCCCACCGATTCATTTTTTTGTCCCGTCTCCCTCTCTCTAATTCCCCTCCCTCTCCCCCTCTGTCTCCTCCATGATACAAACGTCCTCCTCCATTCGTCACATCCAATTACACGCGGCTCCTTGAAGGAATCCGAAATGTTCATTTCCAATTTACAAGATCTGATTAAGGAAGCGCTACCCGGTGAAGGTCACTCGCAACCAGCGCGACGCGAGGACACGGGACTTTTCTCCAAAACATCGTTGTTCTCAAAGGTGTCTCATTGTCGTCCCTGGTTTGAAACTCTAGCCACAACGCAATTGGTGTTCGCACAGTTTACAGGCAATACTTCGAAACTCACAGATCTCTCGCACAACCTGGCCTTCAGCCCTTTGTAGTGACTCATCATCTCCCACTGTTATTTTTGAAGCTTTGGCTCTATTTGAAGGTTCTGAAGTATCTGTATTTGGAACAGAAACTGGAGATGAAGGATTCTAAAATGCTTACACAAGGACTCGCAACACCGCAGAATCCTCTTTTTTTTTTTTTTACTATTTTTCTTTCCTTTATTTACTTATCCTGATTTAATGAATATCTACAACGGCAAAGGATTTTTCTTATTGACATTAGGATTATTATTATTATTATTTATTTTATTATTATTGAAGATTATAGTAGATTATTATAATATAAGATCTGTAATAATAATAATAATAATATTAATAATAATAATAATAATAATAATAATAATAATAATAATAATAATAATAATAATAATAATAATAATCTTGTGCAGCAAGATCATCTTCCAAAATAAACTCTTGTGATTTTTGAAGGCTAAATTATAATCATTAGACGTAATAATGTAACCAAAAGGAATCCAGAAGACACAAAGAATCGGAATCTTAGACATTTTCTGTGTGTGGCCTGATTCTGAGAGGATTCTTCTTTTATCCGTCGTGAAGCAACAAGCAGCGAGCGCTGTGAAAACAAACACCGGCTCAGATTGTGTGAACTTTAGTTTTGTGAGATCAGAGCAGCATTAATCACTCACGTAACTGGCAATACGATTAAGTATATCCACTTAATCCCCCAGAATCCTTCAGCATCATGGCTACAGGTGGAACGGAGAGTCCCAAAGTTGGTGGATTATCATTAATTAAATACATCAATGATGAGTTCTTGGAAGTTTGGACGCTTATGTGTTTACAACCTATTACTTTTTTACTTCTAATGACATTAATTTAGCTCATCATAGAGGGTCTATTTTATTTTATTTATTTTTTTCCTGCTGCACAAACGTTTTTTGATTTATTTGTCACAGAACATTGTCGATCAAAATGTGGATGCTTGTTTTTGTGTTTATTTCTATTTTTTTTTTACATGGAGCCATTTACCTCATCACCACACCACAGCATCCGGCTGACTCAGACACACACACACACACACACACACACAAAACATGCTTCTTACCTGTGTGGTTGGAGAACTGGACGGAGTTGATGGAGTCCACCTCGAACCCTAAAACCTGCGAGCAGAGGAGACAGAGAGGAGACATGAAAGGGTAGCAGACACGCGATCAATCTTTGTCGAGTTGCACACACTCCTACACGCAACGTGTTTCTATAATTAAATATCTCTCCAAGGGGCCCGTTCAGCTGCCTGTCACGAGTGTCACGATAAATGAGCAGTATCATGTTTGTTGTTTTTTTTAAATACTCAGTGTCCAAAAAAAACAAACTCTAAATGCTCTCAGTTTAACTTCAGAAAAAGAAATCTGCGCAGACGGGTTATTTGAAGCGTCTGCTGGTGTCCTCCAGAGAGGGACACATGACTCATCCAGTGTAAACTGAATTACTTTATTGAATTGGACTGATCAGGCAGGGGGAATGAGTTCTTTGTTCTCTTTGGATGATTGCAACGTTGAGATGGAGGAACCTCCTGCAGGCAGAGCCCCCCCCCCACGCACCGCACACACACACGCACACACACACACACACACACACACACACACACACACACACACACACACTGTTTTGACTTAATACAATAAATAATATAAACCACCTCCTGAGAGGTGAAATACTCTATTTGTATCACCAGCATGACGCTTTTCATAAAACATGCCAAGAAAAAAGTGGATTTTTTTTGTATTGTAAGAATAATGCTCAAGTGTAAATGTTGAAACTCTACATATTCCAAATATCGGTGTTTTTCCTATGGCTATCCAAAGGTATAAATCACAAACATTCCATCACATATAATCGTATATTCCTCCTATAGATGTCATAGGCCCAGCTATAGTGGATAAAAAAAAAAAAGAAACGATGAAAACAAGATATTTATAAAAATAAATAAATCCTGGCTGTACACGGAGCCTGAGGACGGAACACGCTTGGATTTAGTTTCTATGTGAAAGCTGAATCTGTGCAGCCTGTGTTGTCATCAGGAGGAATCCTGAAGCAGCCAATCAGAGGGCTGCTTCTTGGTACTGCCGTCTCCTCCGGCCTGACAGCACGGAGAGAGGGATACCCTGCACACTGCTGACATCATCATCATCATCATCATCATCATCATCATCATCATCATCATCATCATCGTTTTATGCCCCATCCTCAACACCGACTGAATCATGGTTATTATTCCTTCTCCGAGCCATGGCTTATGAAGTCTATATTTAAAAACCTGTCAATTTTTTTTATTTTGTATAATAACACGTATAAATTCCATCATGTGCGTTTACATCCTCTTCATCCTCCTTTTTAAAATAGGACTTTTATAGCAGTACCGTCAAATACTGCATCAAGTTTGCATATTTGGTGGTCTATTACAGTCATATTTCTGTTTTCTTTTCATCTGACACGTAATATTACAACAGAAAAACGACTTATCTTTATTTGATTATATTTCTTTTTAAAGGGACCATGTGCTTCCATGACCCTTAAAGACATAATTTATAAAAAAAAATTGATAAGATGGATATTTAGTTTGAACTGCAGTTGATTTAGTTTCTCGTGTTGATCACCCGATTTCCTCCAGGATATAAGAAATGCGGTTCCATATGAAATTATTTTTAAGCATTTGCCCTGTTAATACAGGCTTTAATCAGTTGTTGTAGTTCAGCCCAGAGTGAAATCCACCAGCAGCCCAGCAGCCATTAGGGAAAAAAATAAAAATAAAATAAATACATCCCGGGCTCTGCAGCCTAAAAACAGACTTGGCACTCCTCACAACAAGTGATGATGGGACATCTACTGTAGGCCCACAACCGCCACAACGCAAATATTACACACAAACGATCACCAACGACATCATTTGAAAAATAAATCACAGCTATCGCCAACATCAGGTATCATAAAAGGTAAACGACCGCGACGAGACAATAACCGTCCGAGTCCTTTCACTCCAGATCAAATCAGTGCTTTGTGTTATTTGTCGTTTCTTATTGGGGACCATTCGCACTTCCTGTAAATCACGGTGTAAAGTGTAGCTTCAGGTGAGAGCCTCATTACTCCGGTGGATAAAGATAATGACTCCAACAGCCAAAGTGGTTTGTTTCTGTCGTTAACCTAAAGAGCAGAACACGTGTTGATTAAAAAGGATTTACGGGTCAGGTCCATTGACTTTTTTCCTTTTTTTCCCCTTCACAGTTCACTACAAAAACACACAATAAAAATAGAGCTCCATCTGTAAGTTTAACAATTAACTGGGACATTAACCATTAACTTAGTGTAAAGAATCAATCGCAGGCTGTGGACATTGTCCATCTCAAACCAAACAGTGATTGTGTCACTGGATCAGAACCAGACTATAGACGGACAGAAAAACGTCACCATAAGACACAAAAATGGTAAAAAAAAAAATAATGTAAATAATGTAAACATTCTGCTACCATTTGATAACAAATCTTTGAAACAAAGAAGCACAGATGTATTTATTGTTTCCACTACCTAAATAAAAAAGATGATGATTCTTTGTGATAATTAGAGTTGAATAATAATGGATCTGTATCCATATAATAATCGATTCAAGATAAATAAACCCATAATGAGCATAATCCATAATCCATTCAACACAAAGACTGGATTTTACTGAACTATGTGTTGGCTGAAAAGTTGTGGCGTCAACACCCTGGTGACACAAATACACACAACTGCCTGAATCCAAACCTGTTTCCACCTTGATCATGTTCTTAATCTGGACAGGTGAAAAAAATATATAGAACCCAAGGGGGACTAAAAACCCCGGACCTCTGACCCCTGGGATTATCATTAGGTGTTACCTTAACCCAGAGCAGCCATGGCTACTGTGAGGCCAAACTGCAATCCCAGCAGGGGTCATCCCATTGACACCGGGGGGATTATAATCCGACACCACTGGACCACCTCTGGTTGATGGAATCCATCATTAATATACAACGGGACATGTGTAATCTCGAAAATTAAGCACCGCCTCCGTGATCACTATGACATCACAATGACAGGCTCCAGTTATCTTCAGATTACGAGTTTCTCCTCGGGAGATTAAATGAGAAACACCGACACATCGAATAGAATCTCAGTGAGACCTGACATTAACTAACGGTTTAACAAGCGCCATCATCATCATCATCATCATCACCACACGCACACAGACGCACGCAACACACATGTACAACACACGTACACAAACAATCAGATAGCGGTGGATTGGTGACAGAATATGGTTAGTAATATAAAAAAAACGGTATATGAACTTTGATAGGCGGAATTAGCGCGTGAGGTTGCGGGTGAATGTTGGCGCGAGGCGCTGGTGCGGTGTGTGTGTGTGTGTGTGTGGGTTTGTGTGATTGTATGTGGCCGGGGGAGCGGGCGTGTGAGGCGGCCGCTGGCTGTCCGACGATGGGCGCACGGGGTAGGTGTTTACCTGTAATGGGAAAGAGGCGCTCTTGTTGCCCACGTATCCTCGGACGACGTGGCTCTGTATGGACAGCACGCGACACTCCATGGCGGCTCCCGGTCAACCGAGATGAGGATTTAATCCGGAAAACTCAACGATAATCCCGCCGGGGCATCACATGAAATAAAGAGCAAAAAATAAATAAAAATAAAATACACGATTCAAACACGGCACGCGCTCATCTTGTCGCGAGCTACACAAACAGCTGCGGGTCACACACGGGATGGAGGCGCGTGTGCGCGCTGGTGACGGTAGGTGACGCGAGGAGGTGCGCGCACTCACTCACTGACACACACACACACACACACACACACACACATCCTAAACACCCACACAGGGATGCCCGGGTAACTGTACAGGTGCAGCAACCCATAAAAATAAATGTAGCAATTAAACATACAAAAACACGCGGAGGCACGCTCGCACGGATATTCTGCATAGGCAATCTGCACGGGCACCTAATATTGTGTGACGTCAGCACAGGCCCATTGAGCTCCCAGCTGGTCGTGAACACACGTGACTGAAAATGTCATCCATTGGGTTCTAATCTGATTGAATGTGTAGTTTCACTCAGCCGAATTCATTCAAAGATTCAGTTGCTTTTATTTGTGGCTCGCGCGCATCTTTAAACCTTTAAACTCAAAGTCAGCGTTAAATAATCTGCATTTTCCTGCATGTCAGAGGATGGAGTCTGGTTTACATGTGTACGGTGTGTGTGTGTCTGTGACTCACGCTGTCTTTATCACAGAGTCGTGACTGGGGGTGGGTTTGACTCAGCACACACACATACACACACTAATAATATATTATAATGCGTTAGAAGACAGGGGAGACACGAATGGATCTAAATAGGAAAATCCAGACGTGTCTGAAGCCTGGAACACACTAATACACACAACCCCAGCATCACAACATGTGTGCAGGTAACAACAAGAATTACAGCATGTTCCCATGATGAAAAATGTCATGTGAGGTCATGATGTTGAGATTTACTTTAAATATAACGCAGTAATATGTGATACAACAATAGTCTAACTAAGACTGTTGTCACCTTATAAATCTTATCTCATCAAATATTTGGCATTATGTGGTAATGTAGAGTCTGTATCATAATACTCACCCTTGCCATTATTTTTTTAAGTGTGCATCTTTTGTGGAAATAAATCAAATAAACCACAAACAAATATATAAACACTTGGATATCGAACACACTAAAATGGTAATAAACTGAATTGGGAATGTGTTACCTGTGTAATGACGCCATTTGCCCACAGGGGGGCAGTGTCTCCGCATCAGCCATTTCTAGCTTGGAGTTTTCATGAATATTCCCAGAATGGCCAAGAAATGGATGCAGAGTTGAATGATCATGATCTAATGAGAGATGGTAAAATTAAATCAGGGAAATATACTTTACATAAACAATGTCATATATGTGCAAGTGTGTGAATTTCACACAAATCTGGGCCGGAAATTGCAAATATACGTAAAAAAAACTATTGGTGACTGTATTCCTGCAACTGGGCTTCTCTTTAACTCTGACATTATACAGATTAGCTTCACCCGGTCAGGTCATTGGTGCAGTGGTGGAAATGTGTAACTGATGAAGTTCGCAGGACTGCGAATACAAAAAAATGGTT
The DNA here is from genome assembly GCA_016785305.1 of Colistium nudipinnis. NCBI lineage: Eukaryota > Metazoa > Chordata > Actinopteri > Pleuronectiformes > Rhombosoleidae > Colistium > Colistium nudipinnis. Next base: position 536,852 of record JAFBJU010026069.1, on the reverse strand, counting down.
CAAATAAAAACAAAAAACATCACACAGGAACATATACAGTATTGTGTTCTTAAAATGAGCTCATTTACAACCATGGAATGTTGTTTTGTTTTTTTGTTCTTACCATCAAGGGTCTTAGATAATCTTTAAAAACAATCCCATGGGGGGAGAGAATAAGACACTGACTTCATTTCTTCACCTGCTGTGATTTGTTAACAAGTAGTAATGAGTAATCTGCGAAACCTGTTTGGAGTTTCAATATTTTACAGCTTGACAAAGTCCAAAAGGTGAGGAACTTGGTGATGGGGAGTTTGGCCGTAGAAGGCAGAGCTCTCTTCTAACAGCACACTGACTCTACCCAGATATCTACTCAGGTGAGGTGTTCTTCTTCTTTTTTTTTTAATTCCCAGATCATTTATTTTCATATTGTCTATTATTTCTTTCAATCTTTTAAATTCAATTTCCCAGGATGAAGTTTGAGAATATCCTGGAGGAAATCAACGGCTTCGGGCCTTACCAAATCCTCCTGATCGTCCTGCTCTGCTCCCCTCGCATTGTCCTCCCCTGCCACTTCCTGCTCAACATCTTCATCGCCGCCGTGCCTCCTCATCACTGCGACGTCGGCACGCTGGACCACGGGGGGCGCTTCAGAAATCTAAGCCAGCAACAGAGACTGACCGTGAGCGTCCCGCTGCAGGACGACGGGACGCCAAAGTCCTGCGAGATGTTCGCCGAGCCTCAGTTCCAGCTCTTGTCCAACGGCTCCATCTCTGAGCTGCACAAAGTCCAGTGTCAGAGCGGATGGGTTTACGACAACTCCAGCTTCTCCTCCACTCTGGCAACAGAGGTATAAACACACCATTTTTTTTATTTTTATTTTTTAAATCAAAGATAAGTATAGAAAAAAATGTTTTATAGTTTTGTGTAGAAAAAGTAATAATATTGCACTCTAACGTACAAAAATAGAAATACACCTAACCCATGTTATCGTAAATAGCATGTCATCCACAGTTTTAAATGTCATCACATAGATTTAGATATTAATTAAAGATAGAAAAAATAGATAAAAGATGACATAGACTCTGCATCATTTGTTCCAGAGCCCCGGTTTCTGACTGTCAATTTTTGTTTTCGTCAATTCTAAATCAATTTCTTGATTTTACTGAGGTCAGTGGCAACTTCAAAGACATAAAGTCTACAAAACAATTATTAGAAATGCCATGTCTGTTCTGTGGATGACCTCAACATAATAAAGCAAATATAGCAAGATGCAAAGAGGACCTACGTTTGACCCCTGAGGCACACCGTATTTGATAAGATTGATGAAAACCAGTTAAATGTTTACCTTCTTTTGTTGAGCTGCTTTTTTTTTTTTTTCCAGTGGGACTTGGTCTGTGATCGAAAAAGCCTGACAAACACCATGGGCACCATCTTCTTCCTGGGAGTGATGGTGGGAGCCATCGTTTTCGGATTCCTCTGTGATAAGTATTTCATTTGGAGATTCCTTGAAAGTTAATATTTTAAAATAAATCAAAGAAAACTTAATGCATCTTTGATGGCAACTACCTATAATTACACATTTTCCCACTTAAGAATAATACTGATTGAAATGCTTTGCAACACACACCTACTGTTATAAATCGAACTTTTTTTGTTCCAGGTACGGGAGGAAAAACACCATTCTGGCTTCCTACATCATAGCCATCGTATTTGGCTTCGCCAGCGCTTTTGCAAATTCCTACGTCGTGTTTGCGGTCCTGAGATTTCTCACTGGGTTCGGACTGACGGGGATCGGCATCAATTCTTTAGTTCTCAGTAAGCCAACAAATCCAAATTTAACCCTTTGAGAGACGCCGACTGCTTTTTTTAGACAAAATGTAGACATGCATGTCTAATCTAGTGTCAAACCAAGCTCCCAGTTACATTTAATTTAATGAAGGGGTTGATGCTTGATTTTTAATTTTTTTCTAAACTCACCCTGCAGCCATCGAGTGGGTGGACACGGAGCACAGGTCATTTATCGGTGTGATCGGCAGCCTGTCCTGGTCGGTGGGTAACATGCTGCTGGCTGGACTGGCCTTCCTGGTCAACGACTGGCGGGACCTCATCATGGCGGTCACGGCTCCTCTGGGTTTGGCAGTTCTGACCTGGTGGTGAATAAAAAGGACACACACACACACACACATTGACTGACAATAAAAAAATAATAATAATATATATATATATATACATTATGTCATTTCAGTCATGTTCTGAGTCGTGTGTCCATTGACTGTGAGTAATTTGAAAACTGAAGGTGGATTCCTGAATCTGCTCGGTGGCTGTTAGCCAACGGCAAAGTGGAGAAAGCTCAGTTTTACCTGGACAAATGTGCAAAGTTCAACAAAAGACAAACACTGACCACCAAATTAAATCTGGAGGTAAGAGTCAGCTTAAATATATATATATATAATAATATATATATATATATATATATTATTATATTTTTTTATTTTTTTATTTTAATTTTTTTCTAATTGTAACTGTGTTCCCCAAGTCAGGTGCTGATTATTTTTACAACCCTCTCATTTTCCCTTGTATTATTTAAAATGATTTTCTCTGCTCCTCCACAGACTCTGTGCCATGTTGAAAACCTGGAAAAACAAGACAAAAACTCCACTTACCTTCATCTCATCAAGACACCTAAGATTCGACGGTTATCTTTGTGCATGGGGATTGTGTGGTGAGCGTGATATATATATATATATATAAACTGTAATGCCTTTATAAAATGTGAAATATCTGGGAAACCAGTGTATGAAAGGCATGACAACTGTATTTGGAACATTATTCTAATAGAATATCAGAATTATGTTACAAATCCAAAATGAATATATTGTTATGACCAGATTCCTCTGACCATGTCTCTAAATAAATCATTAGCAATAAAACAAAATCACTGTAATCCCCTCCCCCATTTTAATTTGGCAACAACATTTTTAATAATCATTGATTACCATGACGATCAATAATCAGCATTGTGTTGCTGTGCAGGTTTGGAGTGGCCTCCACATATTACGGAATCAGCCTGAACATCGGTGGATTTGGTCTCAACGTGTACCTCACACACTTCATCTACGCGGCCATCGAAGTTCCTGCCAAGCTGACGGTCTACTGCTGCCTCAACACGATTGGACGAAGGAAATGTCAATCAGGAACTCTGCTGCTGACGGGAACCTGCCTCGCCATCAATATCTTTCTTCCTAAAGGTGAAAAATACAGATACAATTATGCATCAATAAATACTTCAGGCTGTGACCCTAAATAAAGATGGACGACGCACTTTCGCGTAATCCCACTTGACAAAAATGTACTGAATAAAATGATTGAATGATTAAATAATGAAAGAATCAATAACGAAGTAAAACCAAATGTATCAGATTCACGTACACTATAACACACATGAATAAGATATGACTTAAAATGACGGAAAGTAGGACAAATCATTTGATGCATTGTTTCTTTTTTTGTATGTGTATACGAGTAGTAGTACTTAATCCCAAATATGTGCACGCACCTCACACGGTGTATTATTTAAATTTTTTTGTAGATCTGTGGCATCTACGCACGGTTGTCGCCATCCTGGGAAAAGGTTTATCCGAAGCCGCCTTCACCACCCTGTTCCTCTACACGTCGGAGCTTTATCCAACCGTGGTCAGGTCAGTGGAACTGATCCTCCTTTTTACACACCCTGCGCCATCATTAATATAATAAATAATAACATCCCAGAAACAGGAAATGGAAACTTATTTTATCCTGCAACTCACCAGGCAAAAGGGTTTGGGCTACACCAACTTCATGAGTCGTCTGGGGGTCTCGGCGGCTCCTCTCATCCTGCTGCTGGAGGACGTGCAGGCTCTTCTTCCTCAGATCTTCATCTGCTCGTTGGCCGTCACCTCGGGACTGGTGGCCCTGCTGCTCCCCGAGACTCTCCACGCCAGGCTGCCGGAGACCGTCGAGGACATCGAGGGCGCGAGGTTAGTCAAACGTGATACATTAACATGATTGTAATCGTCAAATCCTATCGTACAACAATATATATGACAAAAAAAACACAACTCTTCATATATTCACTGGATGTCCTGTTGAACTGTGTATATTCAGAATAATTGAGTTTTCTTCAGAAATATTCTAATAATTGTTTTATTTTATTTTAAATTTTTTCATCAGGAAATAAGGTCTCCTCTCACACCGAGGATCCTTTGCCTGTTTTGGTGGAATCAAAGAAGTTAACAGACAGTTAACGGTGGGAAAATGACCCTGTTTTTTAGATTATGGAGATATTTTTTTTTTTGTTATAAGGTAAAAACTGAATTGATGAAATATGTCACTAGACCAATCTATGATTGTATTTGATATGTATGATTAAACATATTTCAAATATCACAGACTCTAGTGTAATATAATAACATTTGAATGGAGCTGATACTGTCTACCACGCTATACTTCTTATATGAGACAGCTCATCCAATCACATGTCACACACAGAGACAGGAAGTGACATCGTTTGTTGCATTCAATAAAGAAATCCAACAGGATTCTGTCCCAAACCAGAACATTGAGGAGTGTTTCAAAGCCTGGTCTCTATGGTCTCTACAGTCTCAGCCACCGTGTCCACCGCGGGCTCCTTGTTCTCCTTCTGTTTGGGGTTGGGACAGCAGGGCAGCGCCCGCAGAACCTCCTTCAGGCCCCTGCTCATGAAGATGTAGATGAAGGGGTCCACCAGAGGGCTGAGGTAGAGCAGCAGGTGGGACACCAGCTCCAGGTAGACCACCGCCCCCCCGAAGGACAGCGCCCCCAGCAGGACGCTGAGGATGAACGGCGCGTACAGGAAGGTGTAGTTGGCCCAGATGGCGGCGACGCCCCACGCCGCTCTCCTCCGCTCCGGCGTGGCCCGGTGGGATCTGGAGCAGATCACGGCTCGCCACGAGTCCACGGCGAAGAAGAAGAGGAAAGGGAACGGTACGAGCAGAGCCACGGAGAACCAGAAGTCAAACTTCAACACGGCCAAGGCCAGCACGGCCAACGGGGCGGCCCAGGCCAACAGGGTCACGACCGGAGAACCCCTCACGCTGTCGCAGCACCCGGTGCATTGTGGGTAAGCCACAGAGACGTGGCGCTCCTGTGCTATGAAGAGCATGAGGGCGATGTTGGAGATGACGCCGAAGTTGAAGATGAAGTCGGTGGCGTTGGCGGAGAGGAGGGAGGAGCCGCCATCACCGCCGCCCTGGCCCACGTGAGGTCGACCGAAAAAACTGATGACGTCAGACACCAAGAGGAATATGACACTGATGGGAAGTTTAGTATCACCTGGTCAAAAAGGAGACCAATTATAATATATATAATCTATCTATATAATACATCTTTCAATAATATCAATATTATTGAAAGATGTATTTTGAATAATAATAATAATAATAATAATAATGATAATGATAATAATAATAATAATAATAATAATAATAATAATAATAATAATAATAATAATAATAATAATAATAATAATAATAATAATAATAATAATAATAATAATAATGTATTTTATAGAGCACTTCTACAAATGCTTTAAGCCTTAAAAACATCATTAAAGAAAAAAAAATACAACATTAATCACAAATAAAAAGCCTCGACTTTTAATGTGTGATTAATGTTGAGTTAAAAACTGTGTTTTTAACAGTGATGACATTTTTCAGCACATTCACAAAAACTGTCAACTGAATGTTTGAGCTGAACCAAATCGGCAAAACTCTAGCGTCCCCTCTCCACAATTTACGTGATCATGTGATCAAGAGAAAAAAACAAAACAAAACACAAACCTTTGGACAGATTCTTCAGGGCATAGATAGCCAGTGCGATGGCGGGCAGCCCGATGCTGAAGGTCAACCAATTGATCACCGTGGCAACCTGATCAGAGGTGTTGTTGGCGGTGAGGTTGATGAAAAGGACCACGGTGTCTGTCAATGTGTTGCTTTCAGCCATAAGAGGCCAAATCCAGCTTATTATTCAGATTAAAACTGAACTCCGCAGAGCGGGATGCTGGATCGAGGCTGAGAATGCTGCGCTCACCGAGGAGCCAGGTCTGAAAAGACAAGATAGAAATGTATACATTTATAAATAAAACAAAAATGACATATTCCAAAATTACATATGTCAGCCAGACAACAGAGAGATACTAATAATAATAACAACAATAACAATAATAATAATAATAATAATAATAATAATAATAATAATAATAATAATAATAATAATAATAATAATAATAATAATAATAATATAACAAATACCACAAATATATTTTTTAAGGGCAACATTTATCTTAAGCCACTAATTAAATAATTGCCAAATGCATTGATCATCCTGAACCATTATCTTACCTTGAAAAGTAAAAATCCTGCTCAAATATTTCAATTCCCAACACAAGAGTCGGAGCTCGGTGAGCGTTTGTGTCACAGAAAGTGTTTTTTTTTTTCCTAGGAAGAGCTTTTATTACATCTTATCTGAGCTGGCTGCTTTGAATGCAGCTTCATATACCTGAATATATTCTCCGGTGGTTTACATGGATCCGTCGGTGTGTTATAATATTCAATATTTGCATGTTTGCTGTGGGATAATATTGGACCCAGTCTTTATCTTTACTGTCTTCAGTGGGTGGTTCACCACTGTTTCACAGATAGAGTTGACACGCACACAAAAAAAGGCTGAGATCATTAGAATTAGAGCTTCAAAACACTTGAGTCTACTGTGACATGTGAAGTACTTTGTTATCTGAAGAATGTGACACTGGCCTGAGAGAGGTGAACTATGAAAGGTGTCGGAAAAAACGCACGCACGCACGCACGCACGCACGCACGCACGCACGCACGCACGCACGCACGCACGCACGCACGCACGCACGCACGCACGCACGCACGCACACAGCTGAGGTGGTGTGTGTTGGTTGTGATTGTGTTACTGTAGGCCGGACCCTCCATGACTTTTCCTGAGGATAAAAACATTAAAAAAAAATAAAAGCTGTAAACTGTGTTGGACCCTTCCAAAAAAGGAACATGTCATTTTTTTCGTGTAAGTTTAAACAAACACAATAATCCACATTTTGGAGAAGAGGATTTTTTTTTTTTTTTTTACAACTGTGTCTTAATGCTCCTATTTCAACCTTTGAGTCTTTCAACGACCATTGTTTCTGTGAAAAGGCGGCTTGCGTGCTGCTTTGCATCATGGGAAACGCAGCGTGACGCTGTCGCTGGTGTTTTCGGAGTAATCTGCGTATGAAATAAATCCTGCAGACTCATGGAATTCATGTTTATCCTCTGCTCATATTTCTTAAGTCAGCCAAGGGTTTGGAAGATTATAAGCAGAGTCTCAGCTGCACAAACACTGGATTACATTAGCTTTATATATACATGAATTATTTAATAATACACTGGAAAGGATCCTATATTATTTTTATTTCATTTTTCTCACATTTGTTAAAGTTTTCTCCTTCTCAAACTTATGTAACCTGTAGTGTAGAACACATGTTCTTACCAGCTGTCCTAGACAACTATGTAAAGGACAGAATAAAAATAACTTTTAATCTATGTGCCATAACTGTGCTGTACAGGGGGGGGGGGGGGGGGGGTTGATTTGAAGGGGGGGGGGGGGGGGGGGGGGAGTTGATATGGGGCTCCCAGCTGACACTCCGGGGTCACCGGCCAGTCACAGGACACCATCGGCAGTGATTTAACCTGAAGCACGTTTACGTTTACGTTTGCATAATCAGATCCCCCCTGAACACGAGCTGAAAGCAGCTCCTGCTGAGCAGATGTGGATTATACATCTGGATCAAATTCCTCCTCGACCCTGGAGTCTACAGATGTTCTGAGGATTAAACCTATAATAACATGTTATATGATATAATAACATATAGGATAGTACATGTATGTTGGGGGCTTCATTTTCCTTTTTTTTCCTACTTAACTATAAAGTGGGACAAATAAAGGATACTTCTATCTTTTCAGATCTCATATTTTGTTGTGACATTGTGTTTTCTGTTGCTGTTAAATTATAAATTATAAAAAAGGGCTTTAAGGTGAAATAATCCACAGGTTCAGTTTCTCTCAGATCATTGTTTAAAATAATAATACAATAATAATGATAATGATTATAATCCTACTACTACCACTAATAATAATAACAACAATCGTAACAATTGTAATAATAATAATAATAATAATAATAATAATAATAATAAAATGTGTTAATTATGTTAAAATTATGTTTTGCGGTTTATCGTTAATCTGACCATAAACAGACCGGAGCTGCGATCACGTGAGCGCGGCAGGACGCGGGCACGCGCCCGGACTCTTAAGCGGTGAGGACGCGGGCGCGCGCCGCGGAGGCTCAGTACTGCGCGTCCATCATGGCTCTGAACGCCGCCGGGGTGGCGGTGATGATGCTTTTCTACCTGCTGGTGCTCGGCATCGGCATCTGGGCCTCCATCAAGTCCCGGAGGGAGGCGAAGAAGTCCCGCGGCGACAAGACGGAGATGGCGCTGCTGGGGAACCGAGGAATCAACCTGGTGGTCGGCATCTTCACCATGACAGGTGGGTCCGTGCGTCCTCCGTCTGCACCTGGGTCGGAATTAAAAAAAAATCAGGTTTCAATATAAATATAATCAATAAATCAGAAGGTTTACTAAATAACATGACAGGGTCGAGTAGAGGTTATGGTAAAAAAAAAACAGTACATACATATTATTATTTTGTATGAATAATTAATGGTTTGAAAAACGAGCAAGCTGTATAAAATGTAAGGAGCTTAATGTGGTTTAAAATCATACAAACACAAGAATGACGTCAATGGTGGCTTCACACTCACACTCGGAGGTTTAAGGAAAATCTGCCCTGCTAATTCACAACAAATCTCATTTTTCTATTGAATATTTCCGATCTGTTACATGAGACAGGTTGGTTTTCTGCTATCAGCTTACGTGTGTGTGTGTGTGTGTGTGTTCGTGCGTCTCTTGCAGCTACATGGGTGGGAGGAGGATTCATTGTGGGCACAGCGGAGGCTGTGTATAATCCGTCCATGGGGCTGATCTGGGCCGTGATGCCAATCACAGCCACCATGTGCTTCATCATCGGTGAGAATGCATTATTCACTTGGAACGAAACGCTCTTGCAGCTACATGGGTGGGAGGAGGATTCATTGTGGGCACAGCGGAGGCTGTGTATAATCCGTCCATGGGGCTGATCTGGGCCGTGATGCCAATCACAGCCACCATGTGCTTCATCATCGGTGAGAATTCATTATTCACTTGGAACGAAACGTGTTGCTCCATCGCATAGATGAATTATAATTAAAAAATATATATATATATATATTTATGCCTATAAATACATATGAAAAGATAATGACCTCTATGTTGTGAGGATCACCCGTGTGAATAATAACATGCATGGAGATAAAGGCATTATGGGATATTCACAGCAGCTTTAGGCATGAGGCCCCCCCCAAAAAAGCAGTTACATTTTAAAAATGATATAAACTGATCTGACCATCTCATATAAATAGTAACTGCTAGGAAATCCAATATACATAAACAAAAAAAAAATATATATATATATACTTTGTAATTAAAGTTTGGTGTGAGATTTAGATTCAAATAACAGTGTGATATCGGGTTTATAACAGGGATTAAACACAGGATTAAACTTGGTTTAATCCTAAAGTTAAATTTTGCAATGTTTGAATGGTTTAGACCTGAAGTTAAAGAACATTAAGATTCTTCTTAATAATGGCAATATTACGTAATATTTTTTTCTTCTTGAAGTCAACTATCATTTCTATTACAGACATCCTCTATAAACTGCTGAGAAATGTTTTCTATTTCATGAAGCAGAAATAACGATTTTTTTTTTTTTTTCTCAAAATGAGAGCAAACCGTTCTATAGTCATTGACCCCGTCATGACTCTGCTGAGCACTATTGTGAGTTTGGGGACGCTGACATTTTGTGTGTTTTTTGAGATGAACTTAACCACAACAGGGTTACACAACCTTCTCAAGTGTGGAGATTAGCAGGAACACGACATTCCTCTTTTCATGTGGAAATCACATGAGAAAAAGGAAGATTTATCCCGTTAAACCACGTCCCCCACGAGGGCCGCGTGGTTCAGGCAAAAGTTTTCATTCCCTTCAAATAAAGTCTGCTTCATAGAATAAAATGATAGTAGAATAGGAAAATAGCACTGAAATATTTCAAATCAGAGGCGTTTTCCATATTAAAAGCCGCATATTTTTTTCCACATATAATAACATATTCAAATGGGAAATAATAGCTGCAGCCAATGAATTTAAATCCACGTGTTCCTCTGTCCCGTCCCCGAGGTGGCCTGTTCTTCGCCAAGCCCATGAGGGACAACAAATACGTGACCATGATGGATCCTTTCCACATCAAATATGGAAAAGTGCCCACGGCCGCTCTGTCGCTGGCAGCGCTCGTATCCGAGATTATGTGGGTGACAGGGACACTCATAGGATTAGGTAAGAATGTGTGTGTGTGTGATGTCGGCGACAGCTGAAGACCGCAGCTCTTATTTTACTCGCGTACAGCTGGTCTGCAGTGACCGCCATCGCGACACCCGTCAATCACTGCCGTAACATGGAGCAGGAGGAGGTCAAATGAAAGGAAACGCACTAAAATAACCAGCCAACACGTGGTTCTGTTGTGTGCAATAAATCAAAATAGACCGTCAATCCACCAAACGTAAGATAGAACATGACCTCTGAAGGCATTTTCCACATTTTAGATTTTGACTTGCTATTTTGATGTTGGAGTAAAAGATTTCCAAAATAAAAGCCCATAAATATAGTGGAAAAAAACGGTCAATGATTCCTAAAATGTGGCTATAATGTCATCGTGTGTGTGGGGTTTACAGGTGTCACCATGAGTGTGATCCTGGATCTGTCCTACACGGTGAGCATCTGGATCTCTGCAGCTGTGGCCATCACGTACACTCTGCTGGGAGGTCTCTACTCTGTGGCCTACACGGACGTGATTCAGCTCATTCTCATCTTCGTCAGTCTGGTGAGTTTTTGACCCAGCCTGACCCCAAAGTTAAAAAGGTGAAAAGAATGACTGTATGGCGTCCAAAATTTGAGTAAAAGCGTCATAGTATAGTATGTCTAAAAAATGTAAGTATACAACTGCAAGAATGTCAAAAATGCATAAAAACTTAAGAAATCCATGGCTATATGAAAGAGGTGAAAAAAGTTAAAAATATTATAGTATAGTATGTCGTCCAAAAATATATAGTAAAAAAAAAAAAGTCAAAAATGTGAAAAAAATATTACAGTATAGTATTTCTTCCAAAATGTGTCCAAAAAGCGTCATAGTACAGTCTGCCCCTCCCCCTCCGCTAACATCAGGCCTGTGATTGGCCCTCAGTGGTTGTGCGTCCCCTTCGCGCTGACCAGTCCGGCCGTGTTGGACATCGCGGAGACGGCGTACAACTCCACCCTCCAGACTCCGTGGGTGGGCTCTCTGGAGGCCGACCGAGCCTGGAGGTGGATCGACAACTTCCTGCTGCTGGTGAGGATCTCAGGGATTTATTTCATTTATTTTTATTTTTGTATTTTTTTATCTTAAACTAAACTTGCCATGATGACTGCAGTCAGCCATTGCGCATCACCAAAAACGTGTGTGGCTAAATGTGTAAATAAAGAGCTTGGGGAAGAATATGGAAGGACTACATGTGTTATAGATATTTATTTGAATCTTTTTTTATATGATTATATTATATTATATTATTATTATAAGTATATTATTATATAAAGAAGTTGAGACATTCAACAAACTAAACTAAAACTAAAAATTATTATTATTATTTTTTAATAATTCCAGTTTTCCAATCACACTCTTAATTTTAGGATCTGTGTGTGTGTGTGCGTTTTAATATAGAAGATATATATACTGTGTATATATATATATACTGTATATAAAAATGTATGTTTGAGGTTGTTTTTTTAGCCACTTTCCAGATATTTCTAGATATGTTTTCAACATAAACCGCTGGAAATGTTTCACCGATATAAGAATGACACTTTCCTCACCCGTTTCTCGTCCTCGGAGGGTTTGGGAAACTTGGGTCTTCAGAACTTCCATCAGAGGACGCTGTCCGCCTCCTCCTCGGCCACGGCCAAGATCACCTGCTTCGCCGCCGCCTTCATCGTCCCCACGCTGGGCATCCCGCCCATCCTCCTCGGAGCGGCGGCTGCGTCCACAAGTAGGAAACCAAATGAATCACATTGTCATTTATTTATGACATATATATCTATATATATATAAATAAGATTATAAAGAAATAAGTGCGTAGTTATTGAAGAGTCCTCTCCAAGATAACGTGACATAACGTGGCTTCATTAACTGCTTTATTGTCATAAACAGGAATTTGAACCAAAGCAAGTAAATATATCAAAGCTTTGATAAATAAGAATCAAATTTAACATGGTTGAAGGATCCAGTTTATATATTTTTTTATTTATCAGCTGTTAAAATTTAAATAAACACAGATGCAGATTTTAAATTCACCGCTGAAGGAAAAGAGACGCTGTGCTTTTGCACCTCCTGACCTCTGACCTTTGGTGCTCCTCAGACTGGAACCTGACGTCGTACGGGTCTCCGTCTCCGTTTGAGCGGGGTGAGACGGGCCTGGTGCTCCCCCTGGTCCTGCAGCACCTCACCCCGACCTACATCTCCATCGTGGGCATCGGGGCGGTGGCCGCCGCCGTGATGTCATCCACCGACTCCGCCCTGCTGTCCGCCGCCTCCATCTTCACCAACAACATCTACAGGAACATCCTGAGGACGCAGGTGAGGGAGTAAGAGGCGGAGAGAAACCGCAGGAAGTCGGAACGTGTTTTCCTCTCACCTGATTGGTTGTTTCCCGTCCAGGCGTCGGAGCAGGAGATCCAGTGGGTGATCCGGGCCTCGGTGGTGGCGGTGGGCCTGGCGGGGACGTCCCTCACCTTCCTGGACAACAGCGTGCTGATGATCTGGATGCTGCGCTCCGACCTCACCTACACCCTCATGCTGCCGCAGCTGGTCTGCGTCCTCTTCTTCTCCGTCTCCAACGGTTACGGGGCGGTGCTGGGCTGCGTGGTGGGCGTCCTGCTGCGCGTGCTGTGCGGCGAGCCGCTGCTGGGGATACCGCCCGTCCTCCGCTTCCCAGGGTGCACCCTGGTGAACGGCGTCTACGTCCAAAAGTCGCCCATCAGAAGCATATGCATGCTGTCGGCGTTGGTGGCCATCTTGTTTTTCTCCTACGTGGCGTCGGTGCTCTTCGAGCGAGGCCTGATTCCGGAGAAGTGGGACGTCTTTAACGTCAAAGCGCGGAACGCCACAAAAACTCAAAGTGACGCCAAGGACCAGAAGCTGGAGGAACAGAACGAGAAGCATGAGGCGTGTGAACCAATGTTAGAAACAACGTGTTAAGTTTGGGGGAAAAAAAAACATTTTTCATCTGTTTGAAATGATTTCAGAACAAATGTCTGTATTTTTAAATGGTAGTACGGTATATTTTCGTTTTGTATACTTTTATACGGGGGAAAAAAAAAAAAACATCACATCTATGCTTTCTTGTAAGAGCTCAGCTTGTTCTCTGCAATTTTCTGCAGCAGTCACTTTGGTTCGGCTTTTAGGGCTGTAGATGGTCAAAGCCAGAAAAACATGAATATTTTTTTAAATCAGGACTGAACACCGTGGAGTTGTTCCCCTGAGGTCAGGTTTTGGAAATTACTTTGAGCGTTTTCACGTTCAGTCCCTGTGCACACGCTTTCCTAAACAAACAATATATTCATATATCAGTATTATATTTGAAGGTTTTGGCGAGAAAATGAATAATAAGGAAATAAAGGAGAAAAAAAAAAGCTCCTTCAATTTCTCCAAATATAAAAATGAATAAACTGCCACTGGACACAGACTGGCTTGGTCATGTGATTATCCACCCGGCCAGTTTTATTAGTGATTACACAACATTCCTAGTTTGGTCTAAGTGCTGCACAACAGCAAAAAAACAAACAGAGAAAGATCCGCTGGACGACTTTAAATAGACGCTATGCAACTTTGTTTTTCTTTTGAACCTAAAAATAACGGAACCCGATTCTGATGCTACACTGAAGACGAACAAGGTGAACGGTGCCTTTTATTTTCTGTCTGCTCCCAAGAAGTGAAGGCGTACGAATGTATTTTTGGGGATCAGGTACAAACGCAGTGTTTTAATCGAATTATCGTCAGTAGCTGCCAGACTCTCGCCAGAAGTCTCCAGTATTCTTAAAAGATGTTGTAAGTCAGGTTTAGCAAAACAGATTATGTTTGAACCAAAGGGGCAACAGTGGCCACGACTCACTAATATAATCTGTTAATTCCAAATAAATATGCTGGTATTTACACACGTTCGTGTTTTACTGTTTTTTTTGGGGGGGGGGGGTTGTTTGCACCTGACACACACACACATCAGCTGTAAATCATTTCACACCAGTTTTAAAAATCCTCACTCCCGTAAATTCACATAATAAAAATACACAAGACCAACTGAATGTCATAAAGATAAACAAAACACAACGTTGTGTTATTTGTCAACCATGAATAATGTTTCACGAGGAACAAAATTAGGATTCCACATCCGCCACCACAATATTAATTCTAAAATGTGAAACACTGAGATTTATGAGAAGGTCCAAAATAATTTATACAAAATCCTGCCTCTCACAACTCCCCAGAAATAAAGGTATACTATATCTCCATGCCATCTTGTGATGACACAGACAAAAAAAGAGAAAAAAACGACAACAAGCATCTGCTTGGTGAGTCACGGTGGGTGTGTGCGGCATGTCCGGCAGTGACAGATGTCCCTGTGGTGTTATACGAGGTGTCGTCCCCACCCCTGACCTTTCTTTGTGTCTGTGCGCTCTGACGGGACAATCGTCCCACAGGACAAGGCCACACACACACACGTGGAGATGAGATGAAGGTCTTCTATAATAAGACCTCCAACTCAAGGACGCCGGTTCACTGGCTCCACCCCTCAGCTCCGGTTATGTTGATACGGAGGCTCAGTATGAGGAGATTAGTGTCAGGATTAATTGATCCATTTTCCAAAATAACACGGATTAAATGACCTTTAGTTGTGTGTGTGCGCACGTCAAATTGTTTCCTGTTTGTGTTGATAATGACTCTAGTTAGGACATTAGTTTTTTTTTCTCCTGTTGATCAGGGGTTTGTGTCAAACGGAATCATTTGAGTCTTTTAATATAGTTTGAGTACATTTTATATGATAAAAAACATATATAATTATACAAGAGTAACCTTATAAAGATATATATTTTGTTAATTTAAACCAGACAAATGGCTGGAATCTTTTAACTGTACAAAAAAAAAGGTGTGCATGATGACACACACATTGTCACACCGAGACGTGAAATCTCGTGTTTTCTGACAGTAAGGTGAATAAACGCTTCATGCTTCACCTGAAGCAACAAAACATTGCTTTTACGTGATCTATGAAATACACCCATTTAAATTATGTAAGTCAACTATATTTTTAGTTGTCAGTCCTGCTGAGGGATTATATTTAAATGGTCAGGCTCAGGGAACAGGGGAATAAAATGATAGGGTGGCCACAGCGACACCTGGCGGCTGTACAACGGTACTCTTCAAACAAATTAAAATACACAGACGCATCTACCCCACCAGGAACAATTCAGAGAAGAAAAAAAACACCTGGAGGGAGCTGATGATGCTGATGACGATGAAGATGATGATGAAGCTGAGGACCATGGCTCTACAGCGAAACACCACAGCTCCCGTCTGGAAGTTTCTGCTTCGTTCCTGCAAAAAAAATAATATCACAACTCGATTTAAAACGTCATTTCTTCATTTATTTAAATGTCTTAATTGTCGTTCTTCAATCAGCTGCCAGAGATGCAGCTGCTCCGCAAAAATGCTCCAACATTGAAAACAAAATCTTCGACTTTACGAGACGTTATCAGATCAGCGCACAATTTATTTTCAAGTTTTAAATATCATTGATAAAATACATGAGATACAACAGTAAGTTCAGCAGCTCAGACCTTCAGTCATTGAGACGCCTGAACCTGAAGCTCAATCCTCTTCCTGTTAATTCAAAGGAAACACATTAAAAAAAGCTGCTGGAATATTGCACTAATTTAAACAGCACTTTTTTACTTTAGGTACTGAAATAAAGCCACAGTAAAGACTGATCGCACAACAGTACACTTATTTTTTTTCACTTCTTTATATACATTAGTGAAATTGAGTTTCACAGAGGTTGAGTTGGTGGTAAAATAACGTATAGGGACTTCTGGGGTTTGGTGTATTTCCATAATGATGAAAGACCTCATTTGTTGTTGCATGAGAAGTTGTCGGACCAAAACTGGGCCAAAAAAAAAAAAAAAAAAGATCAGAAGTCAGTTCAGTCAGTTCAGCCTGACGGTGTGTTCTCTCTTCCTCAAAAAGAAAGAATCCAGAGAGGAAATCACGAAGGCCCCGATGGCGTCTCTGTGACGGGTTTGATGTTGGGATCCAGAGAGGATCCTTCGTAGACCATCTTCTTCTTCATGCCATCCTGGATCATCCTCTGCTGCACTCGAATCTGAGCGTTGCTCATCCTGCAGTAAAACCTGAGACACAGAGAAGTGACCGGCACTAATGAGTTATTATATACTTTTTTTTATTATTATTAAATCTGTAAATCTCAGTGCTTGTTGTGACTAGAAAGTGAAAGAAATTCATGAAGTCCTACCAGGACCCGAGTGTGGTGAGCATGAAACCTGCGCATCCGATGTCAAAAGACCTCCTCACCCGACCTGTGGACGGAAACAACACAACAAACCTGTCACTGTGAGAGGGGACATTGGAAGTGTGTGTGTGTGTGTGTGTGTGTGGCTTTTAATAATAATTTAATGATGTATTAAAACGTTTTATAAAGCTTGTTATCACACATCACACACACACCGCATCAACACGCACACAATTGAATAATTACAATACTACACACTGGTGGCCAGAAAGTGGAGCAGGCCCGCGGCCAGTGAACCTCCAGCTCCGTGCAGGATGGCGTCTCTGGCACACAGAGTCCTCTGGACGTCCAGAATCCCCAACAACCGGAAGCCCTTAAAGACAGAGAGGCGAAAGTGAAGGACAAATGGTCTCTTAAACCAATTATGATTCTGTTCAAGGTAAGATGAACGTGTGTGTTTGTCGACGCAACTCAGATGGAAACCCGTTCGTAAGCTGGTTACATGTGTTTTTATGTTGAAATAAAAGTCTGAATGAGCTTTGGCGCAATTCCTGGTGTTGACCTTCTGTAAACCGGAGCAAACGTTTCCGTTTCCTGTTCAACGGGATTCAACTTTAGTGTCTTACCTTATCCTTGTTGTCCTGTTCATGTTCTGCCATTATTTCAGCGTGTCCCACTGTGTCCTTTTCAAAAGTGTACGTGGAGAAACGACATATCACGTAACAACCAGCGACTGCAGTCAACTGCTTCCGTTATCACATGGACTGCGCGCATGCGCCCTTGAGCGGGTCCATTCACTGACAGCGCCGACAGGGAAACAGTGTCTGCTGCTCTTTGGTTCCGGGGGCACAGTTCTTTTAGGTAAACGCGTTTTTTTATGGTTTGTTTAAACTTTTGTTCTTACATAAAATTACATAAAACAAACTTTTAAAGGGATTAAAATCTAAAGGATGATTTTCCGTCTTCTGGTTGAACCGCGTCTTTTTCCCGTCTCATTAATACATTCAGTCATGTTGTAATAGAGAAATATTGCTACTTCTACTACTACTACTACTACTACTACTACTACTACTACTAATAATAATAACTTAAAAAAAAATGCTGGAAGTGGAGATCATAACAGCTCTTGATGTGATTTTAAAAATATTTTGTAATATTGATATCAGAAATGAAAAAGACAGGAAACAACTCATTCCGGATTGTATTATGGACATTGTAAATCTTTAATAATCTCCGACTACAATGAACCTCACCTGTGTTAAATATATGCATGAAAATCAGTGTTCCCATACCGGGAGTCGAACCCGGGCCGCCTGGGTGAAAACCAGGAATCCTAACCGCTAGACCATATGGGACTGAATGCTATGACGTAATGAGCTAAAACAATTCTTTTCTTGTCTGTTTAGCTAAATCTAAGGTTAGAATAGTAACAACTTTTAGAGGGATTAAAATCTAAACGTCAATTTTTCGTATACTGGTTGACCCCTGTCTTTTTCCCATTAAAACATCCCAGAAATTACGTATAATATTACAACACGCATCAATAAACTCAGACATGCTTTAAGAGGGAAATAATTGCCAATATGAAAAAAGGTTGGAAGGGGGGATTTCAGCAGTTAATAAATTGTCATTCTAATAATTTTTTTTAAATATTGACATTGGATATAAGAGACCCAGGAACCAACTAATTCTGGTTTATATTATGAACGGTGAACATTTTACATCATCTCTAACGTTCATCAACCTGAATTTAAGCAGGAAAATCAGTGTTCCCATACCGGGAGTCGAACCCGGGCCGCCTGGGTGAAAACCAGGAATCCTAACCGCTAGACCATATGGGACTGATACGCAATGCCATTCCAAAATTCAAATGATCTACTCTATGACGTATTATACGTATAGACTTGAATATATCTTTTGATTAAAAGGTCATTCAAATAGTGATAGTTGATTAAATATACACAAACATTTGCTTTTTATTCCTGTCTAGAATAGTGCATATTATTCACCATTCATGAAAATGATAACTAAATGAAATTAGGTTCCCAAAGTATTATAAGATTAAAGCTGGGATAGAAAAAAAAACGTGACCTTGACTGAGGCACGGAGTGCCACAGGATGTGACCGTGTCACAGATTAATCCCCAGGTTACGGTGAAAGGAAGAAAACAGGTAATCTGGTTGGAAGCGTCATGACAAGAGAGAGTTTCATCCTGGATACCAGGCTCCTCTGTGCCTTATAAAGGCCCAAGAGCCTCAGCCCAGAAACCAGAGAGCGACACCATGGTGAACATGCAGCTCCAGATGATGTTGGTGGTTCTGGGAGCCTCATCTTCAGTTTGGCTCTTGGCGCTAGCAGGTAAATGAGGAAAAACGTTTTTCTAAAGATTGTAAGCAGTTCACTGAGTGATGAGCTTTTTTTTTTAAATCAAATAACAATATAAAATAACACAAATGCATAAAACTTTGTTTCATTAAAAATCCTCTGAATATTTTCAGGAAGCAGTGTTCTGCCCAAGCAGGAAATGTACTTTGCATTCACATACATCACTTCCTGTCCCCATCTTCATCAGGGGCCTTTCAGCTGCCGCCCTGTCAGCTCATCAACCAGACGGTGTCTCTGGAGAAGGACGGCTGTCCCAAGTGTCACCCGGTGGAAACCACCATCTGCAGCGGCCACTGCAACACCAAGGTATTCTGGGAAATTAAAACTATGGTTTAAAGTTTAGATGTTGAACTTTGGAAATGAAAACGTCAGAAGCTGATAACCAGCTTGCAGAACCAGATTATTTGACCTTTTGACATATTTATTTTGAAATCAGATTATTTGACCTTTTGACATATTTATTTTGAAATTTTGGAATTTTAAATTTAAAGGCTTATTGACATAATTCCTCTCCAGGACCCTGTGGTGAAGCTCCCCTTCCTGAACGTGTTCCAGCACGTGTGCACGTACCGGGACCTTCACTACAGGACGTTTGAGCTCCCGGACTGTCCCGCAGGCGTGGACC
The DNA here is from genome assembly GCA_016785305.1 of Colistium nudipinnis. Taxonomy (NCBI): domain Eukaryota; kingdom Metazoa; phylum Chordata; class Actinopteri; order Pleuronectiformes; family Rhombosoleidae; genus Colistium; species Colistium nudipinnis. The sequence goes on along the minus strand of JAFBJU010026069.1, from coordinate 517,024 downwards.
CCATCGTCTCCTACCCCGTGGCCTCCAGCTGCCACTGTGGTCGCTGTGCCATGGACACGTCCGATTGCACCTCCGAGAGCCTGCAGCCGGACTTCTGCATGAACGACATACCTTTCTACTACTAGAAAAACAAAATGAAAAAAAATGAAAAAACGGTTTTAAAAAGATACAGAAAGCGTCCTGATCTTTCACATCCACTGCAGTCATTAAAAAAAAATGTCCATCCAGATTTATATTCTACCTTTTACGGAGACAAGTAACTGAAAAAAATGGTTAGGAGAGGAAAATATTAAAATATGAATATTGTTATATTAGTCTTTGCTTGATTTTTAATAAGTTTTCCTTCATTTCACGAAAATAATATATTTTTTTTCTAGCCAATATAGATCACCGGTTGTTTTTAATAATTTTGTAATAGTAATAACATCTAACAGACCCAGTACAGGCACAACACATAAAAGAAAAAGACAAGCACTTTTATTTAATTTTTCATTAATTTGATCAAATTAAGTAAAGTTGGGAAATAAACCAGGAAAATAATTTAAAAAAATGAAGTCGACTCATGTTGTATAAAAACATGAATATGAACACAAAGACTCAGCTATCAGATATGCTCACCGATAAGGTAAAGGCGTATTTTTGATCGCGTCAAAACGGGTCAGGAGGCGGGACTTTCTTCGTCTAGAAGCTTTATTGATAATTGTTTACATCTCACAATGCATTCCACAAACACGGCTCCCGGCTGGAAGCGTTAAATCGTCACGATTGAAGTATGAAGTTTATCATTCACAAATATACTTGCATAACAAACAAATGCTTGAAGGTTTCCCCCAAAAGTCACATCGAGGTGCAACTTTATTAAGCTCCAAAGACAGTGTGGTTATTTTTTTTATTTTTTATTTTTCCCCAACTTTTTAAATATTTTTCTGATGTGGATGAATGTAAACGTGTTCCGCCCAGAAGTTTCTCATAACTACACAACTGCAATGACAATGGAAATGACTCTTATGTGATCATTGTGTATTTTTGTCTGGCAAAGTTCTTCTAGATGTTTTGGAGCTAAAGTTACTCAGAAGCGATGAAAGTTTTTTTGATCTATTTCTTGTTAAATGGATATACAACCTCCCAGCCACGCCCCCCTCCCCATCAAACCCCGCCCCCTTCCCCTTCCACAAATTCATCAGCCGTCACGCGCAGCCAGTGACTGAAGACCCAAGCTCCAAGTCTGAGGGACACGATGGTAAAAATCACAAAGTACTTCTAACTCTACGAGAGAATATTCGTACAGAGGAAAAATACAAATAAAAATACCAACGAAGTTCCGTCTGCGTCTCGCAACACCAAACTGACGAAGGAAAAAAATCTGAATCCACGGAGAGAGAGAGAGAGAGAGAGAGAGAGAGAGAAAAAACGAAAATGACGGTAAAAACCAATCCGAGCCCTGAATGAAGGAGCGTCTGACCTCCCACAATGCATTGTGTGGAGCCAGCGTTCTAGATGGAAATGTGTTTCTGTGAGATTTTTTTTTTTTACATCTCACAGAAACAAACATTTCAAAGCCGGATAAAAAATAAAATAAAAATACAAATAAAGAGGGGGGCGGGGGGGTTCCCAGGAAACAAACAAAGGAATTCTGAACCGGAAAAAAAAAAAAAAGGTGTTTTCAGTGTAATGGAAATGAATTTTTCCACAACAGTAGATTTATTTTTTGACAAATAAAGTTAGAAGGGCTGCGTCCCCCCCACCCTCCCCCTCCTCCCGCCTTCCTTCCTTCATATGCATCCCACCCTCCCCTTCCCTTCTTCACCCCATCTCCCCCCCACAACCATCTTCCAACTCGGGACGTCCCGAGTCCAACCTGCGACTTGTCGTTACTTCACTCGCTTTTACGTTTCATCCCGGGAACCTTCGCCTGGATCCTGTAGGAGGAAAGACACGTTTAGGAGTGTTTTCATTTTCTGGATTCATTTATTCATGAGAAAGACCACCTCTATTGGTCCCACAAGGGGGAACTCAAGAGTTGAGATGTGAAAAGGTTTGTTCTGGATAAATACAGCGATATGGGATCATTGATGGGATGCTTACTTTCCAACGACGTCTTTGACCTGGTTGTTGACCAGGGACAGGTAGTGATCGATCTGAGTCTGAAACAAAGAGTCGGGCTCGTTAAATAATCCATTCAATTCATTTCCCAACGTGTGTACGACATGGATTTAGTTTTAAAACTTCTACAAACATGTTTCCACTTTGTCATTTTTTGTGATTGGAGAATATAGATCTAAAACATAATTGAAACCAAGCCATGGGATGAAATTGCAACACTTCATTTCAAAAATCTAATTTAGAAACATTAGAGATATATACATACATATACTGTAAATGCAGTTAAGGCTATTGGATTAGCCCGGAGGTAAAACTCAGGAAAGGTTTCTCACCTGGTGTTTCTCATAGACGATCGGGCAGCTGAAGGCTGCGATCACACCTGGAGAAGAAGAAACAAAAAGACTGTGAGCTGATCTCCATCACTTCCTGTTCATCTGTAACCTGTCAACGAGACGGTTCCTCACCCAGGATAGCAATAGTGAGCCCGTTGAACAAGGCTCCCACGTAGGTCAGGATCCACATCAACACAGCAAACTGCAGGACACAAACAGCTGATTTAAAAACCTGTGACATCATAACCTGGTTTGAGCTTCATCATCTGAAGGTTTTCAGCATTGGTTTTGTCCAAATTTGAAATATCGCCACGTATAAAGCAAAGAGACTGAAATGAACAGGGGTGCAAGCCAAATATTGTTACAATAACAAATAATAAATACGAGTGAATAGAATGCGAGGCTTTTCTGTTCTTGTTCATGAATAAAGCATTAAAAAAACCCGACGAGGCCTGGAGCCAAAATGGCCGGCGTTAAAGAGCCACCCACTGCTGAAGTTACACAGTCAGATGGAAAGTATGTGACCTTTGAATGACCTTCTGGTCTTTTTTTGTTAAATATTCACAGCCAGGACGTTCGCAGGGAGGTTAACTCAAGAGGCAGAACCTCCCATAATGCACCACAGACACACAGGGGTTCCCACACGCACAATCTCTTCCCTCTAAGGGAATCTGTGTGTGTGTGTGTGTGTGTGTGTGTGTGTGTGTGTGTGTGTGTGTGTGTGTGTGTGTGTGTGGAGCGCCGGAGGCCAGCGAGTTGACGACAGGCGTCCGACAGCTGCAGTCACCGCAACTGGGACCAACACACCAATCACACAACCAGCGCAAACACAGCGAGCCAATCACAGTGCGCCGTCTCTGCGTCTCATCAACTCCTCAGTATTGTCTTCTGATAGGAGTTGTAGACAAATGTCTGTCTGCGTTTATATAAGCCGATAAATTTGTTAACAAAAAATAAACGGAGAAGTTTACTCTTATTTATCAAAACTTGCCCTATTTATGACAATTAAATTATTATTATTATTATTTTAAACTGCATAATGTATCTTGGTTAAAAAAAAATGTAAGTTTGTGTTTGTGTAAAAAAATTAAAAATGAATACAGACCATTACATCATCTACGAATCCGGCAATGAAAACCCTCTGGCAAGTTCTACTTTAAATAAACGATCTCCTCTTGGGTACCATTATATTTGACTCGATTATGCAGGTCAGGTTGTTCTCACCTTGATGGAGTCCACCAGGTCCTCCACCAGGAACAGGCGTCTCAGGTCACAGATGGTCTTATTGAGTCTGGCCAGAACAATGTCGCTGTACTTGTGGACCATGTCCTCAGAGAGCGCCACCTCCTGGTCCAGGTACTGCCTGCAGGTGGTAAGTCATTCATTAAAAAGATGCACATGCTAAAATGTGACATAAAAACACAGAAATTGAAAGGCCTAATTAATCTGTGAGCCGGCATCAGATGAATCATTTAAATCAATCAAAGTCGTTTTATTTCATACGGAATTATTTGAAGATCATATTCTGTTGTCTGGGTTATTTCTTTTACTTGAAGAATGATCATTGAATTTTTTTTTTATGCCACAGATGTGGGCGTGGTGTGATTTCCGGACGAACACTCACTTGAACGGATGCCCCTCATCGGACTTCTGGATGGCCTGCAGGATGCCTTTGTATATCCTGAAGCAGACGGTGACGGAGAGCAGGGCCAGGCCGATGTAGGAGCACACGCTGACGATGCTGCACACCGTCAGGGAGAGGAGCAGCAGCAGCGCGGCGCCAAACACCACGCCGGTGCTCTTCACATCGCGCCAGTACAGGAGATCCACCACTGCGTGGACGGAGGAGGAGAAAGTTAGTCGATTATCCACAGAGGAGTCACTGAGCTGAGGCGCTTCTACGCGATACTATACTTCATAATAATAATAAATCAATATAAATAAATGATGGTGGTAATAAATCTTCAGGTTTTATTTTGATCTTATTTAACATATGTCTGTTTGGGTTTTTGCACCACCACACCCCAAAAAATTCCACGTAATGCCAAAATGACTTTGCAACAAAGATGTTTCTGATGGTGATGAGCGTAGAAATCACGAGTCTGCAGCAGTTTGCCGTGCGAGACGGATCAATTTGTTTGCAGACCAACTGGTAAAAAAAATCGTTGGAGTTTTTAAACGCTCACATGGTTCGTGCTCATGATTGTTGGGGAAATATCCTTCACTTATTCAGAATACAAAATTAATTAAAGTTGCTGCAGCTTCTGAGTCACTAACATCCTCGTCTCTGAGCCCTCTGGACATTTCCGTCCACTTTCAACCCCCAACGCCCCAAGCACTTCAAAGACGAGCAGAATCAGATTCTTCCAAAAAAATAAATACATTTGGCAAAAACACAAAAATTTGGAATTTTCCTGTTGTACGAGTCTTTAAAAAATTACATTTTCTAGATAAACTGAATTCAAATTGGATTATCTCGAAAAAATATGAATATTTTGTAAAGCAAAATGAAAGAGAATGATGGTTCCCGTTTCTCAAAAAAAAAAAAAATAATCAGCTGATTGAATTGTCTCGTGACACTAAACTGCTTAATAAGATATTATTTGATGAAAAAAGAAAAAGCATTTTAAAGACGTGGCTTTGAACCTTTTTCCAGATAAAACGATGAATTTAAAATGTCCAGAGGCCTCGGGCAGACAGGTGGTGGTGGACACGTAGACAGCTGAGCTCAGCTGAGAGGACGCGCTTATATTTCACCGGAGGATTCCGAGCAGGTCAGAGGACAATATTAGAACGTGAAGGAGTCCTGGGTTTCCTCCGCCGTCCTTTCCAAAACCCTCAACCACCAACATGGCATCACGTCTAAACTCCCAACGCTGGAATCTGACGGCTTAAGGTTTCCAACCTCGCCGATGAAAAAAAAAAAAAGCATTTTAAAGACGTGGCTTTGAACCTTTTTCCAGATAAAACGATGAATTTAAAATGTCCAGAGGCCCCGGGCAGACAGGTGGTGGTGGACACGTAGACAGCTGAGCTCAGCTGAGAGGACGCGCTTATATTTCACCGGAGGATTCCGAGCAGGTCAGAGGACAATATTAGAACGTGAAGGAGTCCTGGGTTTCCTCCGCCGTCCTTTCCAAAACCCTCAACCACCAACATGGCATCACGTCTAAACTCCCAACGCTGGAATCTGACGGCTTAAGGTTTCCAACCTCGCCGGCTCCACAGAACATATCTGATCATCCAGGGCCATATGAGGACATTTGGGATATTGTGAATACGTAATATTACCGATACGCGAAGCCACGTTAAAATGCAAACGGAGAAACAAAGTCCGCAAACACTCACCAATCAGCCACAATAAGACCATAATATTCCCAACGCTGGATGAACACACGATAAATGAGAAAAAAAAACAAACGATGAAAATTGGAAAATCCCACTGACTTCTAACAAAATAACACAAGTGACGCAACATCTGAATTTTTTTTTGCACCATTTCCTGAATAATAAAGAAAAAGAATCAGCAGATTAATGATCAGAAACCTAGTCTCTATTATTGGTTCATAATTCCATGTTAAACAGAAGTTACTTTAGATATTACAAATATTTTGACATAAAAGTATTTGGCCCAATATGAATTAATTTAACAGGAGGCGATAAAACTCATCTTTCCAGAAAGGAGTGTTTCTGCAAGATAAAGATGTGTTCATGCCACTCAGATGTTATGCAATATCTGACACATGAATAAAAACAAGTGGAGATAATAAAGTACGCATCATAAGACCATGTGCATATCTGAATGGACATTAATAACATTTATATTGTCATTAAATATTAATTTACAGAACAAGCAGCTGTCAAAAGATGAAGTTAATAATAATAATACAACAAAATACAAAATTTCGTATTTTCTGGACAGACCCCAAATGTCCGGGTCTCTCCTCCGGGATGTGGCGGTAGCTCCGTCAGCCTGTGGCCGCTGGAGAGCCGCTGTGTGCCGGTGAAGACACGGAGGAGGGGGTGCTAACATGCTAACAGGAATGCTAACGGAGCCAGGCTAAAAATAGAGCCGCACCACAGCCAGCTAACACCGGCCGCATGTTGGCTTCTACCCCCCGCTAGAATTCATACCACACTCCGGTTAATTCTCCGCTATATCCCCAGCTATTTCTCCACCCCCATCCCCGGCCTTTAAAGCGGGTTTAACTGTCACCCCCGCGCGGACAACACGTCAAACCGTCCGGCATGACCTCCGCCAGCCGCGGCCCGGTCCTCCGGTCCTCCCGCGCTCCCCGGACCGAGCTCCGCCGCGCACCGGGCGGACATGCAAACAACCACCGCGGTCGAACGGACCGACCGTAAACCCTCCGCTGCCCGTGGGTGAGGAGACACGGGCAGGGTGAAAACAACACATCATGAGCCACACTGACCCCGTTTGGCGTCCATCTTGAAGCTCCGGCGAGCAAGCAGCAGAAGAGCGGCGGCTCCGCCCGGCACACGGGAGGGGAGGCCGGGGGAGCGGGGCATGCGCAGCTCGGCCCCTCTGTGTGGACCGTTTACTCCCAATAAAAGCACCCAAAATAGAAATATTTTAATTCAATAAAAAATGTATAAAAAATAGATACATTTTTTCTATTTAAAAAAACTGAATTCAAGTGTTCCATGATTACATTAAATAATCCACTGACAGAAACTTTATATACTAACAAATCTATAACTGTAAATCTAACTTTGTCTCTAATTTAAACAAAAAACATAATACCCTATGATCTTTAACACAGATTTACAGGAAAAACTGTTTCTTTTTGCATTAGAAACATTAAAACTGACTTTAAAAAGTATCCACTGTACTTCTTTCTCATACTATTTATTATTAATAGATGTGTTAAAACTGGCCCATGGCTGAGGACACTCCAGTACAACGTGATTCACCTTTGACCTGAACTAGCACACGGCTACATTTGTCCATAGTCAAATGCACCATTCAACAATTAGAATAGGTTTCTGATAAAAACACGACTGATTTACTTATACCAACATGATGCCAGGGAAAGCAGGTTCACAATGGATATCAGCTGTATCACACGCACAATGACAGACACACACACAGCAGCAGAGGTGTGTGCGTCTATGTGTTACATAACCAGGCTGTAAAAGGATAACGGTTGAGAAATGCCGGTCAGAAATAAAGATGAGATACAAGTCAGGAATTTAAACATCAAGCCACGGAAAGGGAAGAAACGTCTATGAGCTCCATTAAAGGAACGAGTGTGTTAACGCAAACCATCGGGTGATGGGTTCTATTACACAATTTAGCATGTATGACCCAACACGTGAGAGGCTGGGTTTTTAAAACCCACACCACTATTCAAATAATGTGCCCTGTGACTATTTTACTATCATATGGTACATTGGAGTAGATTTACATCAAAAAAAGTTATATTTAAATTATTGAGTAAAGGGCAGCAAAATCATTATATATGTACAAGGCTACAACTGAATCCTTTCGTCATTGATTCATCAGTCAGAAGCGTATTTTCTTGAGTACGCGTACGTTGAGAGATTATAAGCAAGTTTTCACATTTTCTTCAGTTTCTTGGTAAATACCGTTTTAATATTGATGGAAAAAATAAAGTGCCGAGATCTGAGTTCATACAACTTGGTGCAGAAACAGATCGTGGGGTATTATATGGTTTAGCTTTGATTAATGCATGTGCTGTATTTTACTTACGTTTACTAGTTAAGCAGAATAATGAACATTTATATCAATATATTATATAGTAGTAGAAATCAGTTAACTTTTGTTGCGCAGCTTTGAATGTCTTCATCTGACAGTTACGTCACAGTGAACTCTGGCTCAGTCCGACTTAGTAAAATGTGTTCTCAGTCACACAGACACACAGCAGACACACACACACACAGCTTAGTCACAGTGCAACACTACAGCTTCTTTCAGTCGTGCAGCCACTTCATGGCTCTATGTTCATTAGTGAACGATGGCTGAATAAACAGGCTAGCTCATCACTTACACACACACACACACACACACACACAAAGACTCACAAAGACACACAAACAACGCACAAAGGCTTCAGTGTCGAGATGACGGGCGACAACCTCAGATGATGAAACAACAACGGGACGCACGATCAGCAGATGGCAGCACACACCATGATATAATGGTGACCGTATAATGTGGTTCCAAATCACCTGATGAAATGAAAAAAATAACTAATAAACTAAACTAAATAACTAATAACTAAATAATAAAATTAACTAATTCAAGTGTTAGGACCTCCTGGACCCACATGTGGATTCATCAACAGGTGGAGAAGGAACAGAGCTCCTGAAGGAACCGACTATAACATGATAAAATAAAGTTGAAATATGTAGATTAGAAAATAAACATAATGGAAAATATATATAAAAAAAAACATGTGCCATGATTTGCTGGCAGATAAATCGAGATTTATAACGGCCAATAAATGACAATTAAAAAATACATTAAAGAAAAAGACATTGGATCTTCTTATGGACGATTATTTGCATTATTATTATCATTTTTTACACATTTGACACTAATTGATCAACACTTGTATATATTTAGTTGTAAGTTCTATTTAGGAAAATAAAAGCCAGTTTATTTTTAATTTTTGAACACGGGGCCCATAAACCCTCAGATTTTAAAACGTTCAAATATCGCAATGGATACCGGCCTAGTATAAATACTTCCAGTAGCCAAACTTCACCTCAGACCAGTTAACCATCACCAGGAGGAAGGTCTTCCTCATGTTCATCACAAACACTGAAGCCTGTTTATCAGTAAACAGCTTCCACACAAAGCTGCCAAATGTTTCCGCTCCAAGATCTACTGATTCTTCTTCAGCTTATTAGCTCCTCACAGACAAACCATCCAATCATCACAGTGCCAGCCAACGTCACTTGGCTCACCATTCCTCCTTCACCTCCTCCTCCTCCTCCTCCTCCTCTCTACCTTTGGTCACAGTGGCTGACTGGCTCAATGTGCAAAGGTCCCCTGCCAGCAAAACTGTCCTGAAGCAGATGCAAGGACAAAACTGTGGAAAAATCCGCAATCAGTGCACACTCACTCCTCAGAGTCTTGCACATACTTCAACAAGACAACAACCAGGAGCCGGGGGGGTCCACAATCAACTCTTAAATAAAACATAGTCTTGCAGAATGAATGCAGACTGAAAAAGTTAACATCCTAAAGCAGGATTCAATAGATCATTTTCGAAACCTCGGCTTGCACACAAAAGGACAGGTGGAGTAAGACAGGTAAAAAAAAAAGAAAAAAAAAAAAAAAAGAAAAGTGCAACATGTCTGACTATTCATCAATTCACATCTCAATAAGCATGAGTCAGGTGTGAGATGAAAAAGCCAATAATGAAATGAAAAAATATATAGATTTATAAAAAAAAAAAAAACGAGGAATACTAGGGATGGGGTATCCGAGCCCTGAAAACAGCAGACCGACGGAGGTATGGAGGTACAGACGGAGAGAACAGACAGACGGATGGATGAGGTCGTACCGTGCTCTCTCCAGTGCCTCACAGCCGGCTGACACTCCACAGAGTTGTTCTCCATAACGTCCGATCAGCAAACACACATTCCACACCCAGGGACCCGGCAGAGGCACTACACGCAAACGTGTGAGGGCGAATGTGTGTGTGTGAGAGGAGGGAGGAGGGAGGAGGGAGGAGGGAGGAGGGAGAGGGAGGCTTCCTCTGGGGGGAGTGACTGCGGAGAGCGAGTGAAGAGGATCCTGCAGGCGCGCTGTCAGCTGACTGTCTGCTGCCAACGCTCTGACGCAGCAACTATAAACGTCCCTCACCCCCCCCCCCCCCCAACCACTCCCTCCCCCCCAACAGTCTGATCTTACACACACACACAAACTGCACACTTCACCCAGATTTCCCTTCGTCACCCTGGAGCTTTTCTTTTTTTTTTAACCCCCCATGTGCTGACAAAAAAAATGTAATGGAGTAGGAGCAGATTTCAGCAGAAGCAAAAAAAAAAAGCCTGAAACATCGGCAGATCTACAAACAACTGAATTCAAGCAAAAAAAGATATATATATATATTCAATGCCACATCCAAGTTTCAATTCATGGTTCAACTACACCGATTGCAAGTATCCTACCACAACTTCGGGTATTCAACACTTTCCCGATGAATTTAATTTATTTATAATAATAACAACATTTACAAGGCAAACTCCTCCTTAAATCTACCTCAACCAACCTCACAGCTGCAGCTGGAAATTATAATAAATAATTGCTGGAGAAATGGCAAAAAAATAAGCTGGGCTATATTGCAAAAAATAAACAGAGACATAACTATATTTTTATATTTTAACTATTATTTATGAGATTATCAAGTGTGCTTGCTGACGTCCTCCACTAGGCGGTGCCATAGCCCCGTGTTAAATTAAATTGACTTCACTTATAAACTCCAACCTCCACGTCCATGCATTGTTAGACATACAATAAGTAAATACCGCTTCATTAACTACAGGAGAGGAGAAACAAGAATAAGAAACGTTACAAAAGATAAACGAGAAGAGGAAAGCTGAGATTTGTCTACTACGGATTTTTTTTGTTATTTGTCAAACAATCTCAACTCTTCGGGACAGTGAACAGAGACGCACAGTTATATAAAGAAGGGAGTACAAAGGTTTTCTCACAAACCACACGACAACGACCTTTTGCCGCGATGTGACTCAGACCACGCCGTGCGAGTCATCGTTTACATCATAAACCTACAGATCTGACAAGTGCCCGGAAAATAAACAGTTTTAAGATAGAATTCCACTTGTAAATACCTGATTTACAATAAAAAACATTTGCACTGGATTTAAATTTTTTATTATTTTTTTTTTTTTGTACTGGGGAGTGCTGACTAACTATTTGTCAGGGGGGGTTCATCTTGACCTGATTCTAGGACACAAATTCAGTTAAATTTCATCAAAATCAGGGACCCAACGATAAATAAAAAACACTGATCAGCTCCGACGGGAAGAATTGATCAGTGAGTTGACATCTCAGCGCCGCACCTCCAGTAATGACTTGCGGAGTGGTATCTGGGTCGAGGAACTCTTTGTGGGCCTGCCAGTGTCGCAATGCAGGGAGGAGGAGCCTTTAATTAACAGGAGATCCCTCACTCACACACGCACTAAAGACCAAAGTCCTGCTGCTGTAGTTACACAGTGGTTGTCTGTATCTATTAATATCAGCTTTTGCATATTGACTGATCAATATCAGTTCAAATAAAACTGAGGGGATGGAGACAGCAACCTTCTAAACTCAAAGAGCACATTTGAGTATTTTTTCCCCCTCATGGATCAATAGAGATGCACTAAAAACAATCACTTTTATAGATCAGCTGCAAAAAAAAAAAAAAAAAAAATGTAAATAACAAAAGATATACTTGGCGTTGGGTAGAAAATTCCACTCCCGTCGTTATGTCATTAGAGCGCGAGTTATTTGGCACAAAGTTTATCTCGAAATCGCAGTCAGCATTCAGCCTCAGGTACAAGAAGTCTGATGTAATCGCGAATATAACAGACTGTGGGAGAGGTTGTGAAGCCCATAAATGAGAGCAGCAGATTGTTGAGTCAGTAACAGGGTGTGGCTGGCGTGTGTGCGTGTGTGCGTGTGTGCGTGTGACGCAGTGTTGGGTTTCAGTTTGGCATCTCAAGCTATTTCCAGAGCAGAGAAAGCCAAAATCAGACAGTAGGGTAATACAATTCAACCGTGGTGAAACAGAAAAGGTGCTGGACTCTGGATTTTTTTTTCTCCTTTCTGTTCATCATGCAACTTGTATAAAATAAGAAACTTCCATGGATTTTTACAAAAAAAAAAAAAAAAAAGAAAAAAAACTTAAAAGAAAAACTAAGGCTAAAAAATGCATGTGAATATCGTACTTTACTTACCTGATCAGAAAATAAAGATTATGACATTTTAAGATGCTAGGAAATAATGTTATTCGGATGAGAAGGAAAAGCACAAAATGCCACCGAGGTCAAAGTGTCAAACTAGTGATGGAACAAGCACACGACTGAAACCAGACATTACAAAATGCAGGAGGGTTGATTAATGCAAATAAAATAATAAAAGGACGATGCAAAAATAAGAAAAGGTGATGCGAAGGACAGAGGGATGAGATCGAAAGTAAAGAGTTGGGTGGGTGGAAGAAAATGATAAAGGAGAACAAAAGAGAGGAGATGGAAATGATGCCGATGAATATGGAGGGGGGGGGGGCTGAGAACTGAGGAGGATGAGGGGGGTGGTGGTGGGGGAGCGGCTTGGGGGGGAGGAGGTGGTTTCCATGCCAGAGCTGGTTTAGTTTACCTGCACTTATGTTCACGTTTGGCATCTTAAAGATTTTGCCTCCAACTGCCGCGCTCCTGCTGGGGGCCGGCTCCTCCTTCGGGTGGAGGACGGGGGAGTGGGTGACGGGGGCCGAGGGTGGAGGCTGCTGGATGTCCAGCTTCTCCAGCTCCGCCTTGCTCTTCTGGGGGGACGCCTGGGTGAGGAGGCTGTAGGAGCTCTGAGCTGGGGCCTCTTCTTTCATTTCGGGGGGCGGAACCGCTTTTGTTGGAGGCGGAGCCACATCCTTCTGACCAAAGCTGGGCTCGTCGTCCATGGGGAGCTCCGGGGCCTTGCAGGAGGCGAACTTGGACGTGTCCAGAGCCTCCAGGAACTCGTCGATGACGCCCCTGGGCGGTCGCTCGATGAACTCGAACTCCTCGGAGGACACTTCGTGCTCCGAAACCTCCTCGGCCACCTCCGCCTCCTCCACCTCCATGGTCAGGTCCTGCTTCTCGGTTTCCACTTGGAAGCTGGCGGGGTTTTTGGCCATGGCTTCAAGAACCGGAGACAGAGAGTCTGCCGTGGGTGACTCTGAATCCGAATCCTCAGCAGGGGATTTTTTGTTCTGGAAGTCAAGTGGCTCAAACTTCTCAGCCATTTTGGGAGAATCATGGCTGGAGAACCAATCCTTCTGTTCGATCTTCACAGGTTCCTCTTCTTTGACCTTCACCGGGGTGGTTTCCTCCGCCTCTTTGACAAGGTCGAACGCACCAAAGGTGTTGTCATCGTCGCCTTTAACTTTGTCTCCAGCCCTCCCCTCCATCTGCTCGGTCATCTCCTTCAGCAGGGACACTTTCGCGTCAAAAGCAAACGGGTTGTTGGCGGACAGATTGATGGGAGGATTGGGCGACTCCATCATCCTGCGTTCCAAGATAGGACTCGGCTCCAGGCTTCCTTCTGAGGAGCCAGAGTCCAACTTCTCAGGGTTGAGTGGGGAAGACTTCAGGATGTCAGGGAGCGACGGTGGGAGAACAGAATCCTCCTCTTCCATGTCATCGTCTTTAAAACCAGGTGAGAACTGATTCAACGACTCCATGAGCGAGTCGGCGGCCATCTTGCCCGTCTCAAATGTTTTCCCCTCATCCAGAAAAGATGGGGCGCTATCCTGAGGGTCTCCACTCTGCCCATACTGGACCAGATCAGGAGTGGGGCTCTCTGACATCTTGGAAGCTCTGCTGTTGGACTTGGAGTCTCCAAAATGGTACCCACTATCCCCCATTGGGGAAACGCCTTCAAATGGGTTGATATTCTTCTTCACCTCGTACATCAAGTCATCATCATCTTCATCTGACTGGCTGTCGTGCAGGTCAGGCTCATACTTGGCGGAGCTAAGGGGGGCCGTGTCCTTGGGGAAGGTATCCATGGAGACCTTGGAGTTATCTTGAGATGCTAGGTATGGTGAATCCCAGTGCTCTGTTGGGTTAGAGGAGGCAAAGTGAGACTCGGGGATCATCATCTGGGGATTCATGGGGGAGGGGCCAGTGGAGGACCTCTCTGAGCTAATCATCTTCTCCTCGGGTGAAAAGGAAACTCCGCTGTCTTCACAGGGGTTATGAGGCCCTAGGTCTTTCCCTAAACTCAGGTACGGACCAGCTAACGGATCGAGAAGGTCTTCGGTCTTACTACGGCCCGGTCCAGAGTCAACCTCTTCACCCTCCCAAGGCATGTCCTTGGAATGAGTGGTGGTGGTTGTTGTTGGGGGTTGGCTGGAGAAGGATCCAAAGGGTGCGGCGGAGAACCCTGAAGAAATGGGCTGGTTGGGAGACTCGGGCAGAGAGAGCTCCTCTAGAGAGTCAGGGGAGTGAAGAGGGGAGAGAGGAGAGATGGGAGCAGGGGAGTCGCCCTTCTGCCCAAGTTCTTGAGTAGAGAAGGGAGGAGGGAGAACGCAATACAGCACATATCAAAGACATACTCCATTCCTTACTGTGCCCACCACACCTGGGAACCGTTTACTGGGATCATACAGAGGAAGGTTCATGAGATCCACAATTTGGGTGTTGGCTTTTGGTGTTGTGCAATTTTGCAAAAATCATCCCATGACAATATTAAATTGATAAAGACCAGAAAAATGCTGAAGACAAGTCAGCTGTGGCTGGTAGAAAGTTCATGTTGTGCATATTCCAAAAATAAGAGCCATTCAGCGATAGTCAATATAATAATATATTATATACAATATAATGACAAGTGCAGAACATAACCCTCACATTTGACACTGAGCTCCTTGGTCTTTCTCCAAAATATATTCTTTCAATTCTAAACTATTATATTGACTTGAAAGCGGAGACCACATGTAAGATCTCATACGCAAAGGACAAGATAGTTAGGGCACACATCACGAGATGTTTACGTCTCTGCGTGATGAGTGAAAACAGATTCAACAGGAGTTATGGCGACATTTCAATCCAACGCCACAGTAACCAAATGTGGAGAAATGAAGATTAAGGTCAACCACATGGTCACAACTATTGGTCGTCCAACCACACTATTAAACACAGTGGGAGACCCTTGAGCAATGTATCATTGATCGGTTTCTTGCTGCAATGGTGCATTTCTGGCATGGGAAACTTTCCCCTGTAAAGTTTCTGTCACACTGTGGCCCTTTCGAATGAAGAAAAATAGCCACTGGAGAGCAAACTACCCTCCACAGCTGAGATGAAACAGCGTTTGTCTGGTCATGTGTAAACCACCTGGTTGGACGCATGGCGGTGGAAACATTTTTTTGCCCCAGGTCTGGTGCCAATAAACCATGCCCAGTGTGTCTCTCAGACACAAACTGTTATGTCGAGCTAGATAATGATTCCTCTCATTTCTTAAAAAAAAAAATATGGTCAAATTTCAATTGATCTACAGGAAAACATCCGAATTAGTTCAGACACGAGGAGAGTCATTATTCATCAACAAACTACTCGTATACGCTTGTGACAATCTAGTCTAAAACAACAGTCGCAGTGAGTCACAATGCAACACAAACAAGGCGAAATGTCCAAAAATCGGATTTGGTCATTACTCAAAAACTACAACCGCTACATTGTATCTCATGCAGGTTAGTGGAGTGACTGCACGGCATCAAACGGGGGGGGGGGTGAACCGAGAGGAGGTGGTGAACGGGAAAATAAATGGGGTGGGGGGGGAACCAGCGAGCAGATAGAACTTGCCTGTAGGGAAGTGCATCAGAGGATGAGGCTGAGCTTTAGAAGGAGAAGGTACATCTGTGGAGGAAACGGGAAGAAGAAGGAGAAGAAGAAAAAGGAGGAAGAGAGTGAATTTAGTCAATTTGAAAAGCCCAAGACAGGAAGTGATAGAAACCATCTCCCGTTACAAATGTACAGTTAAGAGATACAGAAAGACTAATGTGGAAATCCACTCCACATTAGTAGAACACCAGAATACGTTTAAGGACAGAGTATTTCTTTCACCACGGTGGAAATCAAATCTTAACATTCATCAATTTATTTATTTTTTTGGTGCCTGTGTGTTTACTGCCATTACTCAACACGTTCTCAGGTATGTGGACATTTGTTTAAGGTTTACGAGGACAGAGCGGATCGGATAAGATAAGAGATGATGAAACAACGCAAAAGAGAAAAGATAAAGACGAGACGAGGACACCCAGGGTCCTCTAATCATCTAAAATAAGGCCATCACGCTGTAAAACAATCATAAATGTCACTAACGGTATGTCAACACGACACGTGTGTGTGTGTGTGTGTGTCACCACAGAGGAAAGGACACTGAGCAATTGTGCAAGTCAAACAAAAATAATAAGGTTTTATAAATGGTAAATGAATCCAAATTAAATTAAGCAATGACGTGTGCAGGAAACACCAAATGGACTCAACAACATGTGGCAAGACATTAACAAACATCCCTCACATGGGGAAATGTAATAACAGGTAATGTTGCTTCTCCAAAATCCAAAAACAGATCAGTAACTACAACAAACCTTAAATAAATAAAACCTACCAACGGACTTTTTCCAGAAACAGACTTTGTTGGATTCAATTCAGTTTTACCAGCAAAAATCATCTTTTTTCTTTGCACGTTAAACTCATCCTTTTCCTTAATATCCATAAAAAAAAATATATTACACAGTCAAATTTTAATTACTATTATTTTCACCCCTTTTCCTTCTTTATATGCACCGACTTCAGACTCAATATAATTCAAGCAAACCTCTTTTGTGTAGCGTTTAATTGGCCGCTGCCTCGGGCGAAATTATCTATGATTTTAACAACACTTTAATCAGTGAAGAGTAATTATGGAGCAGAGTCAAAGCTCCATTTGACTTTCCCCAAAGGTTGTGGCCTAAAGACCAAATCCCTGAAGTCTTTAGGAAGACACAGGCTGGAGAAGCTGTCCAGAAAAATACGACATCACTGAAAAGTAGATCAACTGCAACACAACCATAGCAACACAACTATAATAAAAAAAAGTCATACATTTTCTGTTGGTTTGATGCCAACGATCACAGTGGAAACGTGCAGCTTGAATTTAGATGATTTCTTTGTTGCAGATTTCTGACTGATTGTCAATCATGTGCATTGATCAAATTCTTAATTTAAACAATTCAAATTTCAATATTCTGCCAATTTATGATCGATCCGTTATTGATTCTTCTCATTGAGCCATTTTTTGCTTAGTTACCTCTGCTGTCGAGGTTTAGCCTCCAGTGATGAAGAAGACCTAGGACCAAACCAATGAGACAACACATTTAGCATTTAACCAGTTCACGATGTCACCAGCTGGGACCAGAGGATCAGCTCACCGTGGCGCCGCTCAGGTTACGAGGTCCCTCGTAAACTTAAGACGCAGTCCGCTTTCAGGATAATTGTAGGTGCACAAAACCAGACACTGGGGTAGCCCTCAGCCTCATAAACAGCTGGTCTGTGCACATTTTGATTTTCTTCCCTTAGACCCACCCCAAAAGCTTATACATTTTTCTGAATATCTGTACATGCTTTATAATGTCTATTTATTGTTTCATTTCAATAAGAAAGAGTTCAACAACTGCCAGGGGAAAAGAATCCTTACATACTTGGAAAAATAAACAATAAAAAAAAATCAGTGCACTTCTCTGCCTTATTCAAACCCTAAACCAAATCTTCCGCTCTCACTATTCACGCCTAAACTTAGGCGCGACACCTCCTATAGAGCTTGCAGTGCATGCTGGGATATGCCTGAGCTATAAGTATCCCGAAGCATGCCTCACTGGCTGCCACGCTGTGATATATGATGACTTCAGGCCAGTGACTCACCTACTGCCATCTTGTAACATAAAGAACTGAATGTGCCAGTCCCGTAAAAGTCCTCTCTGCTTCCTGGAGGCCTTAAATAAAATACCGGTGCGTCCTATGATATATATAGTTTTTTTTTTTTTTTTTTTATGTGGTCGTTTTACTTCTCTTAAGTAGAATAAATCAGTTTTCAAACCAGAGCAGGTTATTGTGTTTTTTGCAGTTTACTTAAAACAGACAGAAAACAAAAATTCAGCAGAAAGATTTCAATCCGACACATTTTATGATTCGACTTTAATGCATCTGTTCCTCTACACTGAGGGACCACAAAGAGACCACAAAGAGACCAAGACACAAACTCGCCTCCAGCAAAAAACCAAAACTAATCTTAAAGTGCACAGTGTCTGGCTCTGTGAGAACTAGTTACGGCGTGAACTGCCCAGAGGAATCATGGTTTACACTGGAGGGACACGTACGTTAATATGTACACGTGGAGGGGGGGGGGGGGGGGGGGCTTCAAATTCCAGCCCTGAAACATCACAGGAATAAAACCAAAAATAAACGGTGGTGAAAAGGCAAAAAATGAAAATCAATCATTCTCCACAAATCCACTGGTTGCAGGTTTTGCGACTGTCGGCGCAACATTAAGACCATAAAATCATTAAAAGTGATGAACCAGCAGAATATCTTGTCAATCTGGAATCACGCAAAATAACACCTCAGATTTAAAACAGATTAACATGTGCTTCTCATCATATTTCCAGGGAGGCAGGTCTCAAAGCAGCTGGTGTGCTGGCAAGAGGGAAACTCCAGAGCACTTAACCCCACATATGTTGTCGCCTTCACCAGGATACAGAACACAACACAAAAGCAACAACACACTCCTAAGCCTCTGTGACTGTGTGCGTCTGATATCTCCGCTGTGCGTCTAATCCACCTGACCCCTTCACCGGCTCCACACAAACACACACTGGCAGATGTGGGTGACCCAAAAATAAAGATGTGGGCCGGCGGTGGCCGTCCAGCCCTGCAACATTAACCACTGTCAGTCACTAAAAACTCACTTCACACACACACACACACACACGACTATTTTTAGGGGGTGACAATGTGAATCTGATGTAAACTCACAGCAAGACTCATCAGATCAGACGTGTGTCCAGAGAAGAGACGACACGGGGCTTTGAAGAGACAATGGGATGGGCGGGGTTGTATCTGGGATTAACACGCGTGCTCATTTTCCACACGTCGGCTGATATGTTAACCTTAGCAACAATTTATTATTATAAGAAGGGCCATTTAACTGAAGATTCTTTTGTTGAAAAACATTAAACATGTGGTGTTTGACAAGTATGTAAATATCAGAAAATAGTAAAAAGGCTAGGACTCCTCATATTCTTTTTTTTTATATATATAAATAAGAATCAAATATGTTTTATGGTAAAGCTATGAGAAGAATTGCTAAAGGTACAGCATCCAACTTAATAATAATAGTCAAAAAGCCATTTAAAGACATCTTCTATGACCTCACCTATGACCTCATGAAGCTGCGTGACACATGCTTTAGCCTCTTTATGTTTTTTTAGATTAAATTTTGAATTTCTGAAGTAATTAAGAATAAAAATAAGATTTAGTAGAGCAACGTTACTCTACTAATCCCTAAATGAGAGACGCAATTGAGGATTATAAATGGAATCTGTTTTTGTCTTTTGTTCAGATTGAGACTGCGGTGCTCAGATCTCCATCAGGGGCCTTCAACCAGGCGGCCCCACCCCGACTCTGAGCCGGAGGCCACACGGGCCTGTTCACCTGCCCCGGCTCAACACCACCACCAGCACCAGCACCACCACCACCACCACCACAACAACACGCACACACACACACACAAAAAAACACACCACCAGAGCGTTTAAGGCAGTTTGCGGTGGATGGAGTCCTCCGGCTAAACAATCGGGGTGCAGTGTGTTGCTAATCCGAGTTGGATGACGGAGGATGACGGGATTAAATACACAACACGGATCGCAGGTGCGAACGTTATAATGTGGGGCTAACGTGGACACACACACGGGGACACACATACAGAGACAGGCAGGGAGACACACAGACAGGGAGTGGACACACGGCAGATTCCTTTGTTGTGACTAATCTCTGGGTTACAGCTTCAGCTGCTAACTCGCACTGCTTCCATGGTCGGACACGCCATTATCTAACGCGCCAGGCATCACCCGACTGTCTCGAATTAAAAATGACTCGAAATACAGATTTTTTTTAAAAAATAAAGTCGCCATATGACTGGTTAACGCTCAACGGGGCATTACGTTAACCCGGATGAAAGTGGAATTATTGAGCATGTTTTAATGACGAGGGTGAAGTCACCGGGACACCTGGTTAGCCTTCTGCTGCAGAGGCACGAGACAAGCTAGCGTCCGATAATGGAACATGGCTACATCCATCGAGCAGATGGATGATGACATCTCTTAACGGCCACATTAATGAAATAGCCTACCATCAAATGATATTCAAACATTTATATTTTGGATATCAAACGTTTTTTGGTGGACAGGAGTTAGTTGTGGACACATTTTATGGAGGATAAACGGTGTAATATCGCCAGGTCATCCAGGCAACAGATGACATGACGCCGCCACGGGTGAGAACAGGTGGGCCGCTGCCGCTCCTCCAAGACTCCACCCGGGCTGAGCTGCCGCTTCATGCAGCGCAGATGCCCGCCACTGCCTCGACCGAGCACCCGTTTAAAAACACACCGCAAAAACACGTCTGTCACCCCCTCATACACGTTCACATCCATGCGAGAGCGGCTGCTCCCAGTCAGGGAACCATCCGCTCCTCTCTGGTTAGCATCCCCGCTAACAGGGCTAACCGGAAAACCCTAAAATCTGAATTGCCCAATTTTTACATGATTAAACACCCAAACGGATGATAAATTGTATTAAACCGACTAAAAGAAGGATACCGTTTCTTATCTCATTTTACACACACATGTCGGCTCCGCAACAAGCACACGATGCTAACTCTGGACCTCTGCTTAGAAACAGGTTATATTAAAGCAAAACATAAAATACCGTTAGAATCTCCATCAAACCGGAGATTAAAGTTGATTTCATTTAAGAATAAAAGTGAATATTATTCAAGGGTTCATTCATCGTCTTTTTCCCCATTCAGATACTCACAAGATGCTGGAGCCGGTGGTTCCTCCGTCACCGCAGGTCGCTCTGCTGCCTCTGCGGGGGATGGGGCTGCTTTCGGGGGTTCAGCCGCGGGGAGGGCGTCGCTCTCTGGGGCAGGTTCTGGCTCTGTGGCAGCCTGTGGCTCTGGTGCGAGTTTGGTGCTCTCCGGTTCGGCTTTAGGGGCGATGACGTGGGGCTCCCCTGCGAAGAGATGTGGCTCAGGAACGGAACTGGGGCTGGTGATGGTGGAGTCTGGGATCTCCAGTAGGGGCTGCGGTTCTTTCACCTCCGGAGCTGACACCGGTTCCGGCTCTAGGAGCGTCACCGGGCCAGGGGAAGTTTCTGTGACCTCGTGTGGCGCACTGTCTTCTGCGA
Organism: Colistium nudipinnis; assembly: GCA_016785305.1. Lineage (NCBI taxonomy): Eukaryota > Metazoa > Chordata > Actinopteri > Pleuronectiformes > Rhombosoleidae > Colistium > Colistium nudipinnis. The sequence continues at coordinate 495,396 of JAFBJU010026069.1, read as the reverse complement.
AGTGCCGCTCCAACGCGTCCTGGGCCCCGCCGACCAGGTCCACGATGTCATCCACGCTGAAGAGGTCTTGTTTGGACCGGTCCGGCTCAGGCTGGTCCGGTTCGGCCTGGTAGTGGTGCGTGGCGTCGCTGAAGAACGGCGTGGTGGAGGAGACGAACTGCTCGTCGCTGTCTGCCATGTTTTTTTTTTTCTTCCCCAAACTGTAGAAAAACTTTTTTTCAGATCCGGTATTGTTCCAGCTCAGTCGGCGCCTCTTGACTTAACTTTCCCCCGGGGTTGAGCAGTGGTCGGTGCCGGTAACTCCCTCCGCTGGTTCTGCTTCCACAAACACCGGTCGAACCTGAACAAGTGCGCCGCGCCACAGTCGCTCCAGACTCGGACCCGACTCCACCAAGCAACGGTGTGAAGTTCGGAGGAAAGGCGGAACTCCGCCGACCAATGACATATGTTTTAAACTCTGAGTGACGTGGCCCGTGACCAATCAGAGGTCAAAGCAGATGGTGACCCCGCCTCCTTTAAAAAAAACCTCCGTTAATCTGAGGAGGAGCAGAAATCGGAGTCAATCCCGTCCAACGGGGCTGGATTATTACATAACCCCAACTCAGATTACATTAACTCACAACTCACTGTCCCTGCATCACTTTATATCGATGTTTATATATGTATATTGTATGTTTTCTCTCAGAATTGCCTATTTGAAATACATGGGGGAATAGATCAAAGGTGTTTCAGCAAAGGCAGCATTTCCACTTTGTTCTATTTTGATGAAGGGCATTCTATGGCGTCACCATGACAACAGTTTCAACAACTTCTGCATCCTTCAACCCCTTTTCTTTTCAATTCCACCACATTTATCATTCTGCAGCATGTTCAGCGATCCAGTTTTCACACAGCATTCTCCCCTCAGATTTTAACCAAGTCCCTTCACTTTTACTTAAGTGTTTTTTCTGCTGCTTTTCACTGAAAATGTTTAATTTAGCAGAAAAGGGCCACCACCTTTAACATGTAACACATTTATCAACTCGCTACTCGAAATATTTATAATGCCAACAAATTCTCCTGGAGCAGCTATTACAGCAGAAAATCTGCAGAAGCATCAAAGATTTAAAAAATATCAGCACTATACACTATTGAAACTTAATGTAGGTATTTTGCCAAATGGATCAAGTTATTTCTGCATATTTAGGTCATAGGTTCACTCAAAGTGTCAGGAGCATGTCATCTTCTAATTTCCAAACCTGGAAATCAACCAAATGCAAAGATGCCGAGAAATAAAAAGTCACTGATGTAAACCAGATGTGTGATCACCATTGTTCCTTTTTCTACATAAAGGTAGAAAGATGCCACGTGTTCTTTCCACCACCTGTAGCTTTGCTCCACCCTGTGGTCACACCAACCCAATGCACAGAGCATACATGTCACAACATGTTAGGGTGATAAAAAAAACAACAAAAAAAACCCATAACATTGCTGCTACAGCAGTCCAGGATCATTTTAAAGTTTCACACCGTACACAAGGTTACTTTTTACCTGACAGGTGAGAGGAGTTTAAACTGCAGCTGATAGTTTAACTTTACTGGCTCTGATATTTAACACTTTGTCTTTTAATGCTGTTTCACTGTTGAAACTGAAAACCAGTGAGAAAAGGTGGAGGATTCAAAGATGGTGACACCGAGAAAAAGAAGCTGTGTCATGCTGGGACAGCATCTCTCTCTCTCTCGCTGTCTCGCTGTCTCTCTCTCTCTCTCACCCCATGGCAAAGCCCTATCACAAAGACACACAAACACAGTCTCACGCACACACTCACACACACACATACACACATTTGTCAATAGTTGTGAGGACACTCATTTAAATAAGGCATTCCCAAATCCCCGACACTGAACCCTAAACCTTATTCCAGCTGAGAAAAAAACTAAAATCCGAGTAATGAGACACACTCATACACACACATACACACGCAAACCCACAGACACACACAGTGCAGGAGATCGATGTTGTGGTGGAGCCAGGGCAGTTGTGAGTCAGCATCTTTGATTTTTTTAACATCTTTCCCTCTTTCTTTTCCTTTTTTAATTTCATGATTTATTCTTCAGTCTCAGTGTTTCTGTGAACTGCAGCCACAATCACAAATAATCTCATATGTGGAGTTTTTTTTTGCCCAGTGGCTTCAAACTGGCACAATTAAAGACACCTAAAATCATGCCTCTTCGCCCAAGTCAGATATCGAGTGTCTTACATTAAAATTGAAATTCAGGCAATGATCTCGTGTCTCAGAAATGTTCTGCTATTCATCTTTTATTTCCATTTTTTTTTACAGCTTAACAGCTTAGTTAATGTTTGTGTCTCCGGTCTCATTTAGTGTGACATCACGCGGGTTGATGACGTTTAATCCACAGGGACATGGTTGAACAGGTACAACACGGACTCGTCGTGGTGAGTCCGCCGGATGGCTTCTGAGATGATCACGGAGATATCGGTGACCTGAGAGGTCAGAGACGAGGAGTGAAGATCTGAACTGGAATGACCAAATTATCATTCTTAGTCGTATTGTGCGTGCCAACCTGTATTTTTGGACACTGCGCCATCTTCTCCTCCTGTGGGATGGTGTTGGTGACCACCACGGCTTCCAAGGCGGCGTTGTTGATGAGCGAGGTCGCTGGGCCGGAGAAGATGCCGTGGGTCACGACGGCGTACACCTTGGTGGCCCCGGCAGAGATTAATCTGAGGGGGCGAGAACGTTTTATTTTTACACACACACTCAAACACATGAAAAAAAGGGGGACAATAAAGGGTCTGACTTGTTAGCAGCTCGGCAGATTGTATCACACGTGTCGGCCAGGTCGTCCACCAGAATGGCCACGCGCTCCTTCACATCCCCGACCAGAACCGTGTGGTCCACAGCGTCGGCCTGTTTCCTGTCCATGTGGATCAGAGCAAAGTCCACATTCAGCCGGTCCGCCATCGAGGTGACCCTGGAGGTCAGTGTCCACGGTTAGTGTCGGCGGTGGAAATCAAAAGGGCTCCTACGATATGATATTATCACGATACCTGTTTCACGATTCAATATTATTGCAATTTTTTTTTACATAATGCAATATGCTGTGACATGTGATATATATTAAAATATCATTACTGTTTGTTTGACTTTGAGCACATTTTATTCTGAAATGACAGGATTCTAGTATTAAAGTCATATTGAGTTCTGGTACCTCTTGGCTCCTCCTGCTTCAGATGAGACAATGACCGCGGTTTTCCATTCGTAAATGTTTTCTCTGATCCATTTCAGCAGAGCTGGCTCTGCATACAGGTTATCAACTGGGATATCAAAGAATCCCTGGAAATAAGTAAAAAAGAATACATAATAAATAAATAGACTGGAAAAAAGTATTATTATTAATTATTAATTATTATTATTATTATTATTATTATTATTATTATTATTATTATTATTATTATTATTATTATTATCATCATTATTATTATTATAAAATTTAATCGAGATTCTGTGAGGACGCTTTTGGTTCAGCTCCGTGTTTCCTTACCTGTATCTGTGAAGCGTGCAGGTCCACGGTGATGATGTGGTCGGCGCCTGACACCGACAACATGTTGGCCACCAACTTGGCAGAGATGGGCGCACGGCTCTGCAAATAACAAAAAAATAAAACAAATCACACGGCCTGAGTGAAGTGAAAAAAATGTAAAAAGGCATGCCGTCGTTCTTCAGGTGCCTCCCTCACCTGGTCCTTCTTGTCGTGGCGGGCGTAGGGGAAGCAGGGGATGACGGCCGTGACCCTGAAGGCCGAGGCGATCCTGCAGGCGTCGATCATGATCAGCAGCTCCATCAAACTGTCATTGATCTCACCGCAGGCGCTCTGCACGATGTAGACGTCCTCCCCGCGGACGCTCTCGCCTATCTCCACGCTGCACCATGCAAACGAGAGACAAATGACTCACAACTCACAACTGCGATGTGTCCCTTGGGTCAAATTGCATCATATTCACAGTTTATGAAAGAAGTTGTGTTTTTTATATTTTTTCAGATTTTACGACAAACGTCAGCTCACTATGTTTCGTGGTTGCTAAATTTCTTGGTCACCACCTTCCCCAGCTGGAGGCCCAGGCACTCCGCGATGTTTAGGGACAGGTTCCGATGTGAGCTGCCGCTGAATATTTTAATATTGGGCATTTTTTTCTCAGTGTCGTTTGGTCCCAGAGGGCTGGAGAGAGTGTTGGTTGAAAATGTTTTTTATTTTATTTTTTATATATAATCACCTTCTCCAAAGCCTTTAATGTACCACACAACATGTGACACGTGTCCTCGGTATTTTTCTCTTTAATGTTTTTCTTTATGGAGGTGAATTCCACAGAAGAAGAACTCAACAACAAAGTCACCTGAACTAAACAGTCAGCCATGTGCATTATGACCAAGAGAGATGCAGTAAAGATTTTTTAAGACTTCACTAACTTTGAAAAATCAAAATCAAATATATTTGTGTCATTTTTTTAAAACATTTCAGAATGGCCCTGAGAGACGTTATAGAAAAAATCCACCCCCCGTACTACCACCCGCCGCTGCTCCACATCACCGTCGTGGCCTCAGAGGACACGGAGAAGACTCTGAAATGGCATTTTGACGACAACGGCGAGTTAAAACCTGAGACGGTGAGAAAAATCAAGGTGATCGTCGTCTCCGACGGCAGCACGTTGGCCAAGGTGATTCTGTTTGAAGACTACGCTCCACGTCTGACCACCGGAGGAAACTACATCCTGAGACATTACACGGTGCAGGGCGAGACGCCTCCGCTCAGAATCATCATCACGGAGGAGACGCAGTTTTTCAAATCCACCCGAGTGGAGGTGTCTGAGGAGATCCGGCAGGAGGCGGGGAGCCTCCTCCACCCTCCGTCCACCGTGACCCCGCTGTCAGAGGTCAAACACAGCTCCGGCCTGGTCTCCATCGAGGGGGAGGTGTTTGAGGTCCGTTTTTTTTATTCAAGTCCAAAAAATCTATTCTTCACCCTGATTTCAGCTCTTTTCTTATTTATTCTTCTTCATATTCAGTTGTCCCCCATCAGAACAGCTTTGATTAAGAACAAGCAAATCCCTCTGAGAAATGTGACCTTCCTGCAGGTAAGGAATCCAAAAATAATATATATATATATATATATCTCAAATCAACCTTTATTTATACAGCCTATATTAACAAATAAAAAAGAAAAACACTTTTAACAGGGAGAAATATATATAGTAGAGTAAGGGTTTCTATGTCTTTTCCTGTGGAAAGGATAACGACGTGGTGCAGGTCAGACTATGGCGGGAAGCGGCATTCATCCCAATGAAGTACGACTCCCTGATGACACTCTCCCATCTCAAAGCTTCGACAACCAACAGATTCTTCCTCAACACAACCGGCTACACCAAAGCCAAGGTAGGTTTCATTTTTTTAATTGATGTTTTTCACATTATTATTATGAGTAGTATGAGTATAATGAGTAATACTATTATGATTATGGGTATTATTGTCATTATTATTATTGTCATTATTATTATTGTCATTATTATTATTATTATTATTATTATTATTATTATTATTATTATTATTATTATTATTATTATTATTACTGTATATAATAACATTATTATTATTATTATTATTATTATTATTATTATTATTATTATTATTATTATTATTATTATTATTATTATTATTATTATTATTATTATTATTATTATTATTATTATTATTATTATTATTATTATTATTATTATTATTATTATTATTATTATTATTATTATTATTGTATATAATAAAATTAATCATCATCATCATCATTATTATTATTATTATTATTATGAAGTATTCCCATGTTCTAGGAGTTCAATGTGTGTGTGTGTGTGTGTTGGACTTACTTTAACGGAGCCGCGTCCCTGCAGGAGTTGAACGACGGTCAGATCATCTGCAGTCGCAGTTGCATCGTGAGGGTGATCGGAGCCATGGAGTCGGACATCGAGCCCGGGGCGGGCATCCTTCTCCTGGAGGACGACACAGAATTAGAGCTGGAGGAGAAGCTGTGGCTGGAGGTGGAGAGGCTGCTGGGAGAAACAAAGCAGTCTCCTCTGAGGCTGAAGGTTAACATAATGAACGATACCATCATCGAAATACAAGAGGTGATATGAAAAGGCTCGGAAAAGGGGATGAAAGGGAAATAAAGTTTCATTTACATGTGTACTGGATGTATTGTCATAGACTAAACGCACTGTAATAAAGTCATGGAAAATATAAACATAATAAAAGCAGAATATATGCCTCCACCTGTGTGAAGTTGGGAATTTATTCAATTGAATAGCGGAATAAATCTTATTCTAAACTGAATTTGAAGAAAAAGGGAATTTGAACACAGCCAAACGTGATCTAAAGTATTAGAATGTATTATAAGAAAAAGTTCAAAAAGCGTTGTCATGGAAACCACAGCATTGAGCGGCTTTGATCTTAAGAAAACCTGGTGTGAACGCTGAAACAACTTTGATCTCAACACACATTCATGTCAATGTCCAAGAAAGTCAAATATTTCCAAAAGTTTGAATTGTTGATGAAAAGTGAAATGAAAGCGTGAAGGAGGTGAACGTTGGGAATCACTTTTTGTTGGACGGCTGTTAATCTGCTAATTCTGACTTTAATCCCAGGAGGATCAAAGGACACACACACGCGGACACGCCCCCTCTTTCAGGAACACACGTGGACACACGGGAGGAATGGTCGGAGAAGGTTAGTGGAGGAGGAGAAGAAGAAGATGGCGTACAGTAACAGAGAGCTGGTGGAGTCCTTCCTCATGTACAAACTGTCTCAGAAGTACAACCCCAGCGCGCCGAGGCCCGAGGAGGGGGACGAGGACGGCGGGGACAGGCGCGGCTCCCGGGACGGACTAGGCGCCGTGCTGGCCGCGCTCAGGGACTCGAGCCACGAGTTTGAGCTCCGCTTCGCCCAGGCCTTCGCGGCCCTGGCCCTGGAGCTGGAGATCACGCCGGAGACGGCGTACCACAGCTTCAAGAGCGTGATGGACGACGTGTTCCAGGACGGGGTCAACTGGGGTCGCATCGTGGCCCTGTTCGCCTTCGGCGGCGAGCTGTGCCTGGAGTGCCGCGAGAAGAACATGGTGGAGCAGGTGCTGCGCGTGGCCGACTGGATGACCAGGTACCTGGACGAGCACATCGACCCGTGGATCCAGAACCACGGAGGCTGGGTGAGTCTGCCGCGCGACGCGCGGACACGCAACGCGCGGACACACGACACACAGAGACACAGAAATGAGGATTTTTTAAATATTTCAATAAAAAATGGCTTTCCTTACTCCAGGACAACTTTGCAAAGATTTTTGGCCGAGAAGCGGACGACGACACGGGGAGAAACGACCCGGAGACGCTGAGGAAGTGGCTGATCATCGGACTGGGCCTGTTAACAGGAGTGCTCATCAGCATCTTCTACGCCCGGAAACTGTGAGGATGCTACGGGACGTGTTGCCACGACAACAGACCCACAACTTCAAAATCACAACAGTCCTGTCTGCTTCTGCTGACACAGATAACCCAGGACTGTCCACGACAGGAAAAGGTGCAAAAAAAAACTTGTTTTAATAATAAATAAATAAAAATATTATAACTGATGATTCGTCTGACAACACACACACACAAAAAAGTACACACAACAGACTTCTGAACAAATGTTGGCAAAATGGGCTGGTTTTCGTGACGAGGACAAGGGAAGACACGGACTATTTAAGTGTGACGGTAAGTAGAAACAGGTGTAAACAATCAAGGGGCGGGGCTTACACTGAGAAAGGCGGGAAAACACACACACACACACACACACACACAGACAGGAAGTAACGGAAAAGGCCAAGAAAGAGCGAACCAGGAAGTGACTGACAAGATCAGACATGAGTGAAAACACACTAAGCGAAACATGACACAATAAAAATAAATAAATGACGTGACACGACAACTTTGTGTGAATAAAACCTTAAAATCTCAAGTGTTTTTTTTTTGTTTTTTTTTATCTTTAAAATTCAAACACTTCATGTTATTGGTGGTTGTCCCCTAGATGGGGATGTAGCTCCATTTTACAGTTCAAGATTATTTTTCCTTTGTCCGAGTCCAATCTGCGCTGTGATGAAAATATGTCGACTATCACCACAATGCTCGGAGTTTGCAGGAAGTGGAGGGAAAAACAGTATAAATGCTCCGGGAGAAGCTGAAAAGATGAAATTAGAAAGGGGAACTAAATCAAATGTAGATGAATTTAGCCCTGAACCGAATGATGAATGATGGAACCGGTTACATCAGCTGTTCATTAGTTTGAGCTGAGATTAGTTTGAGGACAAAGTCACAGCCTAAAGATGATTAAAGACAACACCATTTAAGCAGTAAAATAGGAGATAAGAGGAAGATGTAAAACAGACTGGGACACACGAGGTGAATAAATGAGTGGACGGACGCACGATATGAGGTGGACTCAGGTTCAGCTACGATAAAAACAACAATCTGTGCAATAATCTTAGATCTGATGGATTAACAGTTCCCAGGACTCTGGACAGAGATTGCGTGTGAATAATCCCCAGAGCTGTTTGGAAAAATTAAAAAATGGAACCGGAAGAAAATAAATAAATAATTCAAAATGAATAAAAAGCAGAAACCAAAAGCGGTTTGCAACACGGCAAATAAATCACAGCTTGTTCGCTCAGCACATTCATAACTGAGGAATAACAGGAAGAGAAATAATAAACTTTTCTTTTTGTCCTCGCTCTGAGCGCATACCGAGCAGTAATTGTGTTTATTGAGTGTTTATTGATGGAGAATAATCCCTGACCCTCTCTGACCCCTCATCCTATCAACTAACTCTTATTTTTGTCTCTTCCTGATCAGATGGAGCCCCAGCGGGTCAAACTCTGAGGACGGTTGTGTAAACTCTTTGTCTTTGTGCGGGACAATTGGTGAAAAGACAATTCGCTTGGCGAGGATTGCATTTCTGAAAAGAGAAAAACAAAAGATGCTAAAATGGACACTTGACAATATTTCTTATTCCATAATTAAGTGACGTAACACTCAAAGTGGAACCCAGCCGCGGTCCAAGAGTCGCCCACGTCTCTACGTTTTGTGGACCGATGCGCAAAGGCCTCTTCACGCCATTAAAATAAAAGACGGCGATTGTGCGACTCGTCTTTGTGTGTCTGGGAAAGTGGCGGTTTGTTTACAGTCCGTCCAGAGCGGCGTCTGGGGATTAAACAACAAGCTGAACAAACTGTCCCTTCAGTCAGTCTGAAAACATGCACATGTCCCAAAGGAAGGGCAAGAAATAGGAGTTCGCAACAAGTCTAGAAACAACACAAGAGCATTTTTTTTTTTTGGAAACTCAAGATTTCTTCAAAATAATTTCAAATATGTATTTAGAAGGTTTTGTTGCAGCAGGAGAGACACAGAAGTGAAAAGGGAAGCCACTGGGGCCTCCCGTGTTTTCCTGTTTCCCCACCTGAAGGAAACAAAACGCTCCGAATCAGCCACAACAAAGTGTGTGTGTGTGTGGGTCACACGCCACATGTTTTTGTGGAGCTCGGTTTTGGTTTCCTTTTGGAAGAAACACAAGAAAAGCTAAAAGTTGATTTGTTAGCGCATTGTTGAACAGCTTCCTCTGCCAGTGATTTCCCATAATGCCACAGCGTCATAGCCTCATCCACACGCACTTTGGTATTCTTTATCTTAAATGAATGAAAATGAAAAATAATTCAAGATAATCAAAGCAACAGGCGATGAGATCAGAACAGCGATGACAATGAAATCATCATTTATCAATGAGGTTCCACAGGGCTCTGTACTAGCTCTCCTGCCGTTTCTTGAGAAAAAATGTTCATGCAGGTCATTTATGCATTTCTTTGTTTGGTTGATTTACTTCTATTGTATATGACTATTTCCTAACTATTGGTCTTTGAAAACCTCTTCAGTTCTTTTAAAATATAATAAAATAAAAATAAATCTAAATTAATCATTGGAGCCGATGTGGGAGGGCAAGATCAATATGCTTTAATAATGAGATATCAGTGCAGAAACACAAACTTTTTATAGTAATAACAATGATACCAATATATGAAAATGATAATAAAATCAGTATGGATTTTTTTTAGCATATTAAAAATATAGAATCAGCTAATATAACTGTATGGTATGACATTGACAAAAACAGCAGAAGTAGCTGAACATGGATCCCATGAAGAAAAAAAAACACGAAAAGAACTCAGTTGCAGGAGAAGATGATCGAGTGGATTTGGTCCTGAAACCTTTTGAGTTTCGGGGAACTCCCCTTCGAGCAGCACAGCGTGACAACTATGATGGACAAATAAACGCCCAACATTAAAATCTCAAATGTTTTTTAAAGCTTTAGAATTAAATGTTTTTGAACATTTAAAAAAAATGTAACTTATGAAATAGTGTAGCTAAAGCTTGTGGAGCAGAAAGTATTCTAAAATAGAAGTTCACCTCAGCCTACTTTTAAAAAAAAGTATATAATCAACTTCCAGCGAGCCATCTCTTTACACATACAGTAACACATTTTATGACAAATCTCATCAGCTAAAAAAAAAATAAGCTCATGTGAGGCTCATGCGAGGTGCTGCTCTTCCTCCAAACGCATGTTTCAAGATATACACCTCGTAAACCTCAAAAGCCTTTTTTGGTCTCCAAATATTGACTTTAGCACATGAACTTCATAAAAGCTCTGATATAAAAACTATAAACAAAGAAAAAATATTATATCACATGACATGTTAAAGTCGTGGATGATCCCACAAATAGGATAAGGCTCCATTTGGAAGCATTTTCATTTTTGAAATATAAACAAATCAAATTTCCAAAACGGAAGTAAAAAAAAGTCCATTGACGTCAATGGGGAATGAAATGAGAGGAGACACCGAGGAGTGATGGAGAGATGTGCATCAGTGGGCAGACTGAGCAGGAAACATCTCCTCAAATCTTTCTTCCATATTTACGTTATAACTGTCAACGTGTCACATCCCCTCTCAGTATAATCCCCATCCCCCGATCGCATGAAATATCTTTTTGTTTTTTGTCAATTCTGAAAATACTGGAATATACAGTGAGTTTGATTTAAAACTGAATTATTTGACCTTATATTATTTAGTCTCTCCTTCACTTATTTACACATCAATTCAATGTATTTAATTAGGAAATTAACAGGCTAGATGTGGACGGACAGTCATGGATTCTTAAAAACGCGTCAATAAAAAGCCAATCACCTCCTAGAACACCAAAGCCTCGTCCAAAAAATAACAACCACCGGCTTCCATTTAAATCAACTACAGAATAATCCACAAGCACCTCCATCCACAGACTGTTTGGTCGTTTGAGGCGCTTTGGAAATGATTTCTTTCTTTTTATAAACTTTTGAACAGTTCCGCTTCAATCTAGGAGGCTTCTGCTGCAGGTTCCATCACTAAGGGACTCCAGAGGAGCTGTTGACTACAAAAACCCAGGATCTATCATGAAGATCATGTATCCCACATTTTAGAGTTTTTCCAATTCTTCGAAAATGAAAAAATCTAAATCACACCACGAAGTGTAAATTCAAATGAAAATTGGAAAAATGCAAAAAATTATTTGTGAAAATACAACCATTACATGTTCAATTTCATATTTAATCTCCAATTAGAATAATCCTCAATAATAATCCGATGGAATGCGTGTCATCTACAAACTGTGCTGCTGAAGGGGGAACTCGTCATTGACACAACCACAAGTTGTTCATGATAAGGCACATTATCCGGATTTAAAGGAAAAAAAAACATTCAGCATGAAAAAAAAAGCAGAGTATAGAGTCATCGGATCCACCACATGTAGAAACAAAACATATGAAACACATATGTGCTCTAAGAGGCACCATTGCTTTTACTTATGCAGCTGGAAAACTGTGTGATTTAATAATGTGGCAACGTCTTTACAATATATTTAAAATGCTACATATCTGAGAAATGAAATTGACATTTATCTTTGAATCTGGACTTTTATCATGTTTTTTTTTTTAATCTTAAACTGAGAACTAAAACTGTACTGGCCAAACAAAAAGATTGAATAGGTATTTCAGAATAAAACTCTGTTGGAGGAAGGGGGGTAAAAAAAAAAAAAAAAAAAAAGCCACAACACGGAAACAGCAGGAGAGGAAACAGAGATCTGCTCCATACAGCAGGTAGATAAAGTACCAGGACACATAAACACTAAAAACACTAAATTCTTTAAATACGTCACATATATGTGTACAGAGCTCTATGGTCATAAAGTGGTCACCACACAAAGACAAACAGGAAGCGAGAGGAAAACAGGAAAAATACAAAATAAATCACAGTTATTAAGAGGACTAATAAACTGAGTCTGAGTCAGAGCTGGCAGCCGCGCCATGTCGTGGACTTAAAGAAACCTGGCATCGTCCTAATTATGGAGAGAAACGACTATGTACATAGAGACGCGACGGTGCGAATATGCTGAGGGATTATTGAATCTGGACCTTAGAGCCAAAGCGGCCAAACAAAAAAGGGACACATCTCACATATTAAGCCAAATACTCGTGAGACATGAATAATGTCAAATAATCTGCTTTTGTATAAACAGTGTTTGTATTATCTGTTGTTGTTGACCTGTGTGTTAGTGCGTTATGACGTATATAGATTTAATATATAATCTAAATAAATCTGAAATATGCTACGATTTCATTTCTCTCTAGTTGTTGACGTTTTTTGATATATATAATAGTTAATTATAGCTTTATGATATTTATTTTTAATAAACACATTGTGCAGAGTGAACTTTTCAAACTAATTTATGATTACCGTAAATGAATGTGGGCACAGAAAAAAAAGGAGGTCTGAAGGTCAAATGTGGAAGATGCAGGTTTGGTCCGTGCAAACGTGACAACGTGATCAGTGTGTGTGTGAAGGCCACGTTGATTTGCATAAGGCTAGCTTTCTACTCTATATGTGTAAAAAAAAATTATAATAATTGCACATTAAGAAAAAAAGAAAGAAAAAAAAAACTTACCGAGATGGTAAGATCGAGAGAAACCTTAACATAAGTCAAAAGAAGGAAAAAAATAATTAAACAATATCCAACTTACAGTAGAGTACATGTATTGAAATATATGTTTATATATATTGCAATACAGGTGCGTTTTTGTGTCTCGGAGATTGACACAAAAATGTTGAAATAACCTTGAAGGTAGCGTAAGAACATCAAAAAATGAATGAGAGGAAAAACGGTTTGATATGGTAAAGTGTCCCGTCACTTTGGATTAAATAACGTGGGGCGAAAAAAAAAAAATCAATAACATGTAAAGACTTTACTGTAATAACTAAGATAACAATATAATGCACATGTCATTAAACTTGACCCAGATAGATAAGTAATACTTGTGTGTTTGTGTGTCTGTGTGAGTTGTTGTCTACTTGCTTGCTTAAATGGAGGACAATGATGTTGTGGGGATTTGATTCTGATTGAGTCTAATTATTGATGACCGGTTTCGGATTTGGATTATTTGATTTGAGTTAAAAATAAACTTTTAACATGATTCAACTTTTCCCTCTGAGAACTCCATCCATATCCATACCTCCAACCACTAAACAACCTTCATGGTCTTCAAAATTGTAGAAAAATGATAGATAGAAAATGTAACTGAATTTCATCCTCCTGCTTGGTATATTGACCATTCATGATTGATTTCAATTCATATCTAAAAAGATCATCATACAACGGCCCTGGACATTTTAATGTGAAAAACTTCCCATATACCTTTAATCTGTAAGTCTCTCCAACACCGGTGTCTATTTGGCAGTACTGTGCTGTGCTGACGGTACCTCCCTTAAATAACAATTGGTCAATTGATCAGTGATTAACCAATGGGAATCGATAAGCAGAATCAAAAAGGGCTGATTGATACTTATTGAACTTCAGGTCATTATATCCCGACTCTTGTCTGAGGCTCTGAGTCGAGGTAGAAACGTGTTCTGGGTCAGAACCAATAAAGTGAAGAAACCCAGTGTAGAATAAAAATCATATCTGAAATCCTGCGACGCGGGTTGTGGGTTTGAATCCCATGTGTCAGTGTGTGTGTGTGTGTGTGTGTGTGTGTGTGTAGCTTGGTCGTGGATTCCCACTCACGTCACAGCTGGAATACCCTGTTTACACCAGAAACCAAAGTTTAGCCTGCGCCTCAGTGACACGCGTTACTTTGCACCTTTTTTTTTTTTTTTTTTTTGAATCACCCGGTGACCCCCGTGATCTGCTGCGGGTGCAGGTTCTCTACGTGTTCAGCTCAACCCCAGGAGAACGTATTGGTCAACCTGCATCACAGCCGGGTCAAAAGCATGAAGGAGAAATAAAGGGTTCAAAAATGAATCTGAGCTTTGTTTAAGGCACAGAAGATAATAATAAGATAAATAATTCAGGACGCGGTTATGGATCGAATCCCCTCAAGGTGGTTTTCAGCCTCGGGGCTTTTTTTTCCAGAAGGCCTGGAGGTGAAGGAGGGGAAGGAAACGTTCCAGGCTGTAGGTGGAGGTTGGGGTTTGGGATAAGGTTTGGGTTTGGGATTAGGGGCTCTAGGTGGCCTGGTCCAGGGCTCTCAGCAGGTCGCAGCCCTGCAGCAGGTGCAGGTTCCCCAGCAGCGGAACGTTGACCTCGCAGTCGTAGCGGGTCAGCTCCGGCAGACAGGACGGCTCGAAGGACGGGCCCAGCAGACGGCTGGCTATGCCTGAGAAAATATAACCACAACGTTAGAGTTATTTTTGTTGAAGTCTGTGATAAAATATTATTCCAAAAAGTGTCCTCCATCAAAACAAAAAAAGATATTCAAAAATAAAATAAAGGTTCTAATAACAATAACTGAATATTATTATGAATGATATATATCAGTATTTTCAATAAGTCGTTTTTATATAGAGAGTCAAGAGCTGCTACGAAAAAATCATTCTTCCATTTTTGAACATTTTCTGATTCAGAATAAATAAGAGTTTTTTGTGTTCACAGCGATCTCTATTGAAAATGACATTTTAACGCCATCACATGATTGTAAAACTAAATCTACTCTAATCTGTGCGTGTGTGTTTCCGCGCTCTACCCTGGGTGTTGTGAGTCTGCAGCATGTTGTAGTTGCAGCTCTCTCTCTGCCTGAAGGTTTTCTCGTGTCCCGGGAACTGAGACTTCCTGTGCAGCGAGCTGAGACGCGACGACACGTTGCCTGGCAACATCCTGCTCATCCCCGACTCTGAGACAGAGGGACAGAGGACAGCCACGCCTTAGTTTTTTGTTTTTTTTTCCGACACAAATGAATAAAAATAAAAACTCTCTCACCTGCCAGTGATCCAGCGCTGAGGGAACGATCCATGGCGGCGTATCCATCGGATCTCATTTTCTTCCACATGACGTCTGACGGCTTCACTTCCCCCTGAGACGCAAACACCCGACAAAGAAACAAATTATGATATAACAATAAAAATATAAAAAGTCAAAGTACGGATCCAAAAAAAAAAAAAGTTGTCACCAAGATAGCATTACATTAAATAAACTGCTTTTCTTCTCATAAATTGGACTTGGAACAAAACTACAGCTGAACATATTCAAGTTTTGATCATTAAGAGTCAAATGTATAAATAAATACAAAAGTATGGAAAAAATACGGATCATACCATGGTTGAAGCCTCTTTTTTTAAAAATATAACTCTTTTATAGACACAAATAGCGATTGATCTGTGGCAGCTCATATCGCTTGGTTTTTCAGGGCTCTATTATTGTCACGCAATATTTCCTGAAGGCTATAATGTAAAATCAGGGTCCGTTTTGGATCGACGTCTCGTGGGCTCTGCGTGTGAGGAGGAAGGAACTCACCTCAGTCATCTGGGTGAAGGAGCGTTTGATGCTGTTGTTCACCGCCACTGGACTCATGTCTCTGTAGGCTTGCAGAAAATTGTCAATGGACCTGCACACCAACACACACACACACACACACATGGGCACCGTTAACGTTTATATAACTTGCTTATTCCGTTTTAACTGAGCAGGATTTTGTTTTTTTCAATTTCACAGCCTCCATCATCGACGTCACCTCTGCTTCTGCATGCCTTGCGTCAGGTGCGGCTCCATCAGCCAGGCCTTGGAGGCCCGGGGCTGGGGCTGGTAGGTCAACAGGGGGTCTGGGGGCCACTGCAGGTTCTGCTGGCCCCCCATGGAGGACAGCGGGGTGCTGGCCGGGCCCCGGTACGAAGGGTTCTGCATGTTCCGCATCATGTAGGACGCGGAGTGGGGGGCGGCGCTTCCCGGCCCCGGTGGGTAGTGTCCGTGGGGCGGAGGAGGGGAGGCCAGCGGCTGGAAGAGGCTGGTGATGTTGCTGAAGCTGCGGTGGGACGCCTGGCCGACCCCCTTGGATCCGGGCGGACCCCCGTCCTCGGACTCCGGGATGATGGGGTTCAGCTGGAAGTCCTCTCCGTCCATGGGGATGTACGGAGCCAGGGTCTCCAGGTCCAGGTCACTCAGGTCCCCCTGGGGGAGTGGAAGAAGTAAATAAAAATAAAGACATTTGCATATTATACCTTTAATCTGTGAATCCTAATCAATAGGAATCCATGAGCAGAAAATCTGTGGTTTCGAAACTGTTTTTGTGGAATAATCCCCACGTCATTCAGATGAAATAAATCACGGCATATCTTCACCTCGGTGTTCTCGGGGCTGTCGTGGCTCTCCGTGTCCAGAGCAAAGAGCTTCTCGGTCAGCTCCACCTTCAGGTCGCTCTCCACCGCGCTGTAGTAATCACCTGGGCTGCTGGGCTGCAGGCGCGCACGCGCACGCACACGCACACGCAGACAAAAGCAGACCAAAAAAGAGCAGGCAGAAATGAGTTTTCACAAAGACACCATTCACCGCTCGGTTCCAAACGTCCACCCACGTTATTCCCGCACCCTCTGCCCACAGCGAGTGACCTTTGACCTCCGCAGGCCTCACTGGCCACACAGAGAAACCAACTAATGAGTCACCGTGGAGCAGCTGCTGAGGGACGGCGTGGCGCTGCTCGGCGGAGGATTCTGCTGCACGTTGAACGGAGCCGCCATGTTGGACATGTCGCCCGGAGTCTGAGTGGGGACGGGCGCCGGAGGGGACGCCTCGCCGACCCAGGACGGCGGGCCCGGGGGGAGCATGGCTGCGGCAGGGACCTCGAACTGAGGATGACCTGAGGAAAAAAAAATGAAAGAAATGATAAAAGGGTTGAGATGAAAAGCAAAAAGCATCATGGGGGTACTTCCAAATAAAATAAATGAGGATGATGAAGAGGAAATGTATGTAATGGAAAAAAAAATAAAAAAAGGGAAAATCAACAGTTAAAGTAAAGATATGAAACTGATAAAAATACCAAAAGTTAAGCTCCTAAACAAAAGCCCTTTATATTAAAATGTTATTTATTTAATAAATGCATTTATTTTATTATTTACATTGTCTTTGTCATCTTTATCGTGGCCTTGTTCAATTGGTTAGGCTATTTGTTCATGTCACGTAAAAAAAAAAAAAAAAAAAAAAAAAGTTTAATGTTGACAAACTTGTACCTACATCTGCAATAAAAACTAAAGTAAAAAAAAAAAAAAATGAAGTTCAAAAATGCACTCAAAGGTAAAAATATCATTAAATTATGATTCATTAAAAACAGAGGAGGACAGAGACCGAAGTCGAGGGAGACGACGGTGTCCCCGGCTGTGGGAGCCAGCTGAGCCAGGTCCTCCGGCTCCTCCTTCAGTTTGGTGTAGAGGGCGTCACCCGGCTCTCCGCTGACGCCTGCGCCTCCCGCGGTGAAGAAGCTGCTCATGAGCCGCGGCTTGAACAGAGACTCGGTCTGCTCCAGGGAGAGGATCACCGACTTCTCCTCCACGTCGCTGCCGGAATTAAAGAGACACAAGAGTCAGGAGAAGAAGAAGAAAAATAAACCCACAAAACATGATTTAAAAAAACGTTATTAGAAAAAAAAAAAAAAAAAAAAAAAAAAGTTTAATGTTGACAAACTTGTACCTGCATCTGCAATAAAAACTAAAGTAAAAAAAAAAAAAATTAAGTTCAAAAATGCACTCAAAGGTAAAAATATAATTAAATTATGATTCATTAAAAACAGAGGAGGACAGAGACCGAAGTCGAGGGAGATGACGGTGTCCCCGGCTGTGGGAGCCAGCTGAGCCAGGTCCTCCGGCTCCTCCTTCAGTTTGGTGTAGAGGGCGTCACCCGGCTCTCCGCTGACGCCTGCGCCTCCCGCGGTGAAGAAGCTGCTCATGAGCCGCGGCTTGAACAGAGACTCGGTCTGCTCCAGGGAGAGGATCACGGACTTCTCCTCCACGTCGCTGCCGGAATTAAAGAGACACAAGAGTCAGGAGAAGAAGAAGAAAAATAAACCCACAAAACATGATTTAAAAAAACGTTATTAGAACGATTAATCGTGACGCCGATATTATCGTCAGATAGGAGCTCTCCATATTGCTTTTAAACTTTTTTTTGTAATTTTATACATTTGACTCTTATTTATCAAAACTTTAATATATTTAGTTGTACTTTTGTTCAAATTTCTATTATCATATATCATCATCATCAAAATCGGGATGAGTCTTAAAAATACTGCATCAATTGGGCTCTAGATGTGACACTAAAAAAATGTATCGATGATAATAACAACAATAATAATAATAATAATAATAATAATAATAACAACAACAACAATAATAACAATAACAACAACAATAATAATAATAATAACAATAATAATAACAATAACAACAACAATAATAATAATAACAATAATAATAATAATAATAATAACAACAACAACAACAACAACAACAATAATAATAATAATAATAATAATAATAATAATAGGAAGAATAAAAAGTCTGTACTTCCTTTTCAAACACATTTTTAGTTTGAGTCAATGCTCATGTTTTTTTTTCTTTTTTAACAAATAATTTATTTTTGTATGTTGGAAATAAAAAAAATCATCATCCTGCACCCCCCCGTCCCTCCTTCACTTCACTGTAAAGTTTTCCGATTTTTCGTTGCTCACCTGAGGACGTAGTTGACGCAGACGATGCACTGAGGCTGAGAGTTGCGGTTGTTATAAATCACAGTTCCCTGAGTCTCCACCCAGATGTAGCCACCGCTCTTGGCCAGCATCCGGTACTGAGCGCTCACCGCCTGACCCTTGGTGCACACTGAGGTCAGACACACACACACACACAGGCGCGATTATGGATCTATAATCTGAAACTGACTCGTGTTTCACCACGTGATCTGAGCACAGCTTTGATTGTGTGTGTTTGTGTGTTGCTCTTATTAAATGTGGGTTTATGGGGTTATTGATGAAATATGTGTGTTTATTTTGGATGTGACAGAGTGGAAGAGTTTTTGACTTTGCGCTGAGGAGGAGATGTTCTGGCTCCGGTCCAGAGTTCAGCGCAGGCGTGGGAACGGACCGGGCCTGTGGTCAGTCAGTGTACATAAGGCCAGTGACTATGTGTGTGTGTCTGTGGGTGTGTGTGTGTGTGTGTGTGTGTGTGTGCACGTGTGTGTTGAGGAAGCTCAAAGCAGCGTTACATGAAGCAGAGAACGCTGTCAGCATCGACAGGCTGGTCACGTTGGCCATGAGAGCAGCTCGTGTGTGTGTGTGTATGAGTGTGTGTACGGGTGTGTGTGTGCGTGTGTAACCCAGATAGGCACAGAGGGTCCTTTATCAGTAGATTTCAGTCGACTAAACACTGTAGACACACATCACTAAGGAGAAGATTTCAGACAATTCACAGCGCAAACAGTTCTGGGTGGGAAAACATTTTTTGTCTATTCTTGTGAAATAGAGTTTTAGTTTTTGAAAAGGGTGACAGCCAGAAGACGGCCAAAGCAATGTCACACACACACACGCACGCACGCACAGACTCACACTCGCACAAAGGGTCATTAGACAGTGCCACCTGGTTCCCTGTCCACTGCGTTTGTGTTAGCAGATGCACAAAATTCATCAGGACGTCAGTGGCTAAACTTAATGTAATAATGGTCATCTCACTCACGCACGCACACACACACACACACACCACGTGTGCGTGTGTGCGGGTGCGTGTTTGCATGCACGCTCACAGTTGTGGTGGCTCTTGGTGACGCTGTCTGAGTCCAGGGCGTGATAAAAGTCGTAGACGGAGCGACCCAGCAGATCCTCAGGAGTGTAACCCATCAGCTCCGTAACCCTGCAACACACACACACACACACGCGCACACACGCACACACGCACACACACAAACCAAGTTCCAGTGAGTATAAATGTCCATTTTTCCATTCATGTTTCTTTTTCTGCTCTGCTTCCCTTTCCCAGTTCAGATGAATATCACTGAGCATCAGATGTTATCCCCTATAATAGATTATTTATTTTAATTCAAAAACTCGTTATGATCTGAGAGAAATTAAAATGAGCCGTTGTCTCTTCGTCATCTTGGGCCGACGGCAGATTCCGCCAACTCAGGCTAGACTTTCTCCAATTTATTTATTCTTCTAATCAAGGTGGAAAATGGAGAAGAGAGAGAAATATGAAATAAGAGAAAAAAGAAAAAAATTGAATTACAAAACATCTAAAAGAGAAAAAACAGCCCAACTGTTCTAAGGATGATGAGGATGATGATGAAGATTACACCTTCCATCAGAAAAAAATCACACTACCTCCGTCATGCGACTTCCTTCATCCGTTTTTCTTACGTAACGTGTTTCGCATTTACGGGTTGGGTAGAGACAGACGTTTCAGAGGACGTGAGTCACCCTCGGTGTCTCCCTATCTCTCTCTCTCTCTTTTGTCGTCCCTCCTTTCGCTACTCGAGCTCTCACTCCATCGGACTCCGGCTGAAGACACGGCCCGTCCCTAATGAGTCCAGGTCCCCGCCGGGTCTACCTACGCTAAACTCATTTGTGTAATTGGAGCTACCCAAAAAATGTGCCCGGAAAAGATGAAAAAAAAAAAGAAAAGAAAGAAAGAACGAAAGAAGAAAACGGGTCCTTGTTCGATTTCTCGCACAACAACGCACAACTGCACGACCATTTTTTCTCCACAAGGAACCTTTGTCCCACGGCTTGATAAGATTAAATGGGTGCCTGCGTCTGATTGTGTAAGGCAAATCGGTGTGTGTGTGTGTGTGTGTGTGTTTGTCATCACCGCTTTGTGCAGGTGGGTGAGAAATATTTGGAGGCAAAAGTTGAGTGGAGTTTTGTATCGTGTGTGTGTGTGTGTGTGATCAGAAAACACTTGGCGTTTGACAGTGTCATCATAAAATATTAATATTTCATCTCTAGTTTTTGACTGACTCCGAGCCAAAGTGATTTCAGTCAGCAAACCGCAATCAGTGAAAGACATTCCTCTGTGTGTGTGTGTGTGTGTTTGTGTGTGTGGGTGTGCGTATCTGTGTGTGTGTTTAAACTGGCAGCAGTTTGTGCAGAGTGAAGATTCCAAAATCGGTGGTGGTTAAAAAAATAAAAAATAAATGGGGGTAATTATCTCCAACAATATTTTCTTCGTTTCTGGAGCTTTGGTCGTTGCCATGACGACCAACATCAACACTTTTTTTTTTTCTTGATTATTATGATCAATTATTATATTACTATTATTATTACAATAATAACAGGTATAACTATGCAAGTTGAGAAACGAAAATAAATAGAGGCTGTCAGACATGTCAACTTGAACTTGTCATGTGCAATCATGCAAGTTTTGAAATCAAAAAAATTAAAACATTTTTATGATCTGTAATTTTACTTTATAAATGATATATTATTGAATAATGTCAACGTGTCTCTTCAGTCATCTGAATCCGGTAATTCCTACTTTGTCTTGGCCAAAAGAAACACACACACACACACACACACATATATATATATATATATATACACACATATATATACACACACATATATATATATGTATGTACATATATATATATATATTTTAGCGTACCTGTCGTCACAGTACGTGAACTTCATGTCCATGCTGTGTCGGCTCAGGAAGGTTCTGCTGTCCAGCGGCGTGTCGATGTTGGACGGGTGCGGGATGGGTTCGCACATCAGCACGGCGCAGGTGAGCGGAGGCTCTTTGAAGCCGCAAAGCACTCTGGGAGGACAGCTGCTGTAGGTCCTCAAGTGTCCCGTGCAGTGAAGCACCTGGAAGAAAAAAATATATATAATGGGACGGAGATATAGGAGTCATTTGTCATTTTTAGGAATGATAGAATTGTTGAATTATGAATATTTTAAAATGCAATTCTTCATCTTGACTTGAACTTTGCACTTCTTAATGTTTTTATGAACTCAAATAAAAAATATTATAAAATAAAAAAAATAAAAAAATCAGATTTTTTTCTACTTTGACCTAATCTAATTCCCTGTCAGTTACCGGATAATTTCACCTCTTCCGTTTTCTCCACGTGATAAATATTATTCAATTGGCGAAGGGCAAATGCCTCACTTCCTGTGATGTCAAACACCCCGTGTTACCCAACAGCCTCATTTTATGAAGCATTGCAGGATTTTAGAACGATAATATTAGTGATAATAACGTGTCTGACCTTCCAGCTGGCCGACTTCAGGTTGACCGTGCGTCCTCTGTTGGTCACTGTGCATTTCATCCTCATGAAGAAATCTCGCTCAGTGCTCAGATCTTTTCCTTTTTTACCAAATCCGCTGCCTGAGAAACACATAAAAAAAAAAAAAGACTTGTCATGTCCATTAAAACATATTTCAGTTGAATGCATTTTTTTTTTAATTTAAAATCCCAACATTAAAATGGGTGAATATTAAACGTGTGACTAACCACAGTGCAACTTTTAATTCAGCTTGACGAGCCAAATGTTATCATTCTAAAAATATTTTCGACAGGAAAAACTCCAAATAAATCCAAGTTAACCCTCCCGTCATTGTGTGACTGGGAAAAGGCTCAAGTTTTAGACTCACTACACCCACACACACACAAGCGCACACACGCACACGCACACACTTGAAAACAGGCCAAGCTGTTTCATCACGAGGTCAGAGCTCAGTCCCAGAGCTGCAGACACACAACAAAGTGGCAAAGTGTGTCTTTTGTCAATGTCCTCCCTGACAAGTGTGTCTTTATCTTTATATAGTTACACACACACACACACACAGCTGAAAAGCTTCCTCACAGAAGTGTGTGTTGAGTGTGTGTGTGTGTGTGTGTGTGTGTGTGTTTTATTCGACCCGTCTACTGGGGACCAAAAAAGCGACCTCAGGAGGGAAAAGGCTAATTGTGAGTCCCCAGTTGTACAAGTACACGTCTGTACACGCGGTATATGTTGTGTTACTGAGTCCTGAATTAAATCCCATGTTCATATAAACATACATGTTGGTGTGTCATTTATTTGTGTGTGACTTTCTGCTGCAGTCACTGCCATCTCCGACAGATTATAACCCGTCTCTGTCTCTCAGTCCTTGTCTCTTCGTCCTCCTATCGTCTTTCTTTCACCTCTACACACGCACACGCGCACACACACACACACAGTTTCCTGTGTGTTTGATTGAGACTGACCGGCTGATTTCAGACTGAGGTTTTCTCGGATTTCCTCGTGGTCACATGGATGAGTGAAGTCAAAGATGCTTTGACCGGTGAGCTCCACCTGGAAGAGGAAAAAAAAAACTTTATTAAACCTTTAATAAAAAAAAAACAATATTTGATTGCTCGTTGCTGGTCTTTTTTTTTTTTCCTGGATGCAGCAACGGCGGATCAACCTCTGAACACGGGACACACGTATACTGAACTGAACTTTAAATAAAATTCACAAAATTTCAACGGCCACAAAAAGAACAAAAATAAAATACATTAAAATACATTTTAATGTATATATATATATGTATGTATATATGCATTAAAATACATTTTAATGTATAAAATATCTGAATCAGGTTCAAACGGAAACTGCGACACAATGCGTGTTGTGTTGTTGTGGTGTACCTGTGTGAGGCCCATGAATTTGTTGATGTTCTCAGACATGAAGACCATGTCACCGTCGGACGTCACCACGGTAACGAAGCCCTCCAGAGACTTCAGGTACAGACTGTCCATCTGTCCGTCCTGGTCACCTTCAACGCTGCCGCCTGGACAGAGACACACAAACAACAGGCAGGGTTACACTCGCACAATGTGATTATAATTTAACACCACCGTGTGTGCCTATGTGTGTGCGTCTGCGTGCGTGTGTGTGTCTTTTCACCTGATTGCGTGCGTCTACGCAACTGTGTGTTTTGGAGAATGTGTGTCTGTGCATCTGTGTGCGTGCCTGTTTGTGTGCGTGTGTTTGCGTGCGTGCGTGTGTGTGCGTGTGTATGTGCGTGCATGTGTGTGTGCGTGTGTGTGCGTGTGTGTGCATCTTGTTTTCCCTCTTCAAGCTTTGGCCTGAGGCCAAAACAAACCAGTGCAGCTTCTTCCTGTGTCTCAGGCCACTCCTGATCCTCAACACTGACAAATTACACTCCCACTACACACACACACACACAGACACACACACACAGAGACAAACACTAACAACCCACTTTTAGAAGCATAACTCAAAGATATTCCGCAATTATGCTCAAACATGTTCGGCGTGGTATCCAAACATTTACACGCAGAGACTTCAGCGTGTCCATGAAGTCTGCGGAATCATAGTTAAAGCTATGACTGGTGTGTGTGTGTGTCTGTGTGTTTGTGTATGTGTGTGTGTGAACAAAGCCCAGTAGTCCATGGGGGGGGGGTCAGAAGCTGGTGTGCTTCCCCGAGATAAGAGAGGCCACTTCTCCAGGCTCCAGACGAGGCCTGGGACTGGAGTTTGGAGCCGGGCCCAGATGGGGTTAACCCTGGACGGGCCCCCGAAGGTTCTCACGGGCCCCGGGGAGCCAGCCCTCCAGGGACCCCGGGCCAAAAGCCAGCAGAACCTTTGGCCTAAATACTTAGCTGTGATTACGGCTCATTTGGAGCGAGTGGAGCTTTTTTTTTCTCTCTCTCTCTCTCTCTCTTGTTCTCTGGTTGCGTAACCGGCCTCGTTTCAAAAATAATGGGGTGCAGAGAGGTTGATAATTACAGCTGCACCATTTTCTTTTAACGTTTTCTTTTCTTTTTTTTTTGCAGTTCCCCAACAGTTCCAAAGAGAAAAGCGAGGAAACCACGTTCACGTCCTCCTCTCTGATCTGGACTACAGCCACTCTGCCTGTTTTTCTTCCTCTGACATTTATATCAAAGGACGAGAAAAAAAAGAAAAAAAAAACAAAACTAACTTCACTGACTGATGTTGAGAAACACCTTCAAATCTGAGTATTGAACAAAGGTCGGGGGTCAAAAACTGGAATGAAAAAATAATTCTGTATTGCCTTGAAATGATAAAAAATAAATACGGCCTGCATTACCCTTAATAGTCCAAACATATGCTTTTAAGATTTATTATTACAATTTTTTTGGCACCAACTATTTTCCATCGAGATTGTGAACAACTCTCTGTATATTTTTAAAATGATATATAATAATTTCAATCTGGACCTGTGGACCTCAAACAAGCTGCGATGCCTAAACAAGTCAGAATCCAAACTTATATAACGGAGGTGTTTCCCTACCAGCACACGCGTGCCCACTTGCCATGTGTGTGCGTGTGCACGGCAGCATGTGTGGCGCCAAGGCGCCGGTGTGTTATGACTATCCGGGGTGATGCCAGCACCGGGCGAACCCTGGGGACGGCGGGGCCTCAGCTTCCTCTCCTCATGGCCGACCAATGGGAGCCGGCGTGATAACCACATATCTGCAGCCGCATCTTCCCCCTCCCGCCCCCCCTCCTCCTCTTTATCTCTGTGCATGTTTAATACCTGCAGGAGTGTGGTGGCGTGGAGCTGTGTGTAATGAGTTTTCAGGTTAATGTTTAAATGCTTCCTGCACCACACGCCTTGACTGAGGCATATCTGAAAATCTGGGAAACGTAAAACCGAAACTAGCCACGCAAACAGATAGGAGAACAGGAAAACACCTTTTTAACCCTTAAGCTAAACATGGAGATGATTTATTTGCATTATTTCAAATGAGGTTTAAAAAGATTATTAATGCCAGATGTTCATGTATTTTATCTTTTGTGATTGTGTGTCTGGTTTTCACATTTGTCAGCTGCATTCAATAAAGAATAATCGGCAGCATTAAGACTAATAATAATAACTATTGATGAAGTTATTATTATTATTATTAATAATAATAATCTACAAATATGATGTAATTATTATTATGATTAATAATAATAATAATAATAACAGTACAATAATAATTATAATAATTATAATAATTGTTATTTTGTTGTTATTATTATTATTATTATTATTATTATTATTATTATTATTATTATTAATGTAAAAAAAAAAGTTCCCTTCAGCAGCCAAGTTACACAACTGCAACACAAACGGCAGGAAAGCATTAAGATAAAAATTACAGCAAACAGACACTCATTGTGTCGCCATGTGATGTGAAACAATGATGCAGTCAGTAACAAAAATAGCCTGGAGTTGGAATAATAAATTACTTTAAATGTGATTTTAATGCTTCAATCAAATGACAAAAAAAAAAAAGGACAGATTGGACTTTTAGTGAACTCTGATGAGTCAAATGTTTTTTTTTTGTTTGAGCAGCAACACTGTAGCACTTTATCTCTGAAAACGAAACTAAACACTTTTAGGATGATTTCCTTTGTGTGTGACACCTGTGCATGCACCAGGCGCGCATATGTGTGTGTGTACCTGTGCTGATGACCTTGCGTGTGCGCAGGAAGCTGATGGCCAGCCTCATGATGGAGGCCTTGTCCAGGTGGGAGGTGACGCTGTGGGGCAGCGGCAGCTGGTGAGCCAGCTCGTAGAAAACCTCCGTCTCTTTGCTGCGTCTGCAGCGCGCCGCATCGCGAGACTTCTCCTTCCGCCGCTCCGAGCTGCTCCTGAAACCACACCGCCACGACAACCAGGGCTTTAAAACCATTCAGGACAAATTGGAGGTCAGAGGTCACGAAAAAAATCAGGCGTCCTTTCCCTCATTTCCTGTCTCAAAGGGTTTCCATCCCATGAAGCTTGAAAACACACACACACACACAACCCCTCGAACCACAATTATATCTCTAATATTTTTTTCTCCTTTAAAGCCCATTTGAATAAATGAATAAATGTTGTTTCCTGCAGGTGATAAAATGTGAAAAGAAAAATACAACGTTCTTTCTGTTATCCTATTTCTTTGGTTATGTTTGTGGCCAAAAAAGGATGTAAATTCACATTCTCTTGTTCATCCTGATTATTTTGATCAAATAAAATGGTGTAGCGAGGAATAGGCCAGGTGGTACAATGGAGGCTGGCGCCTGTTTTATGTTAATAGGTCTATAAATAGAATCATTGATGTATAAAACTAAAAAAATATATATTTCTTCCAACAATCTAAAATGTCCCAGGAGTTTGTTTAAGTTGAAGATACAGCCCTGAGAAAAACAAACCATGTGAGGACATGCACACAACCACACGCGCACACACACACACACACACACACACACAGTTTGACTTTGTCTGGGTTCGGTCTCATACTGCAACACAATGACGACAACAACACAACACAAAAACGCTGCAGGATGTTGTTGTATAGTTAACTACTGAATACATATTGTACCAGAGCGTAGTTCAACAACAAACGTTTTGACGCACAAAGTCAACAGAGCTGAGGTTAAACCACAAACTAATGATTGACCAATTACTAAATCACTGCGGTTCACTACAGAAGAGACACACAGAAATGACAATAATGTAGATCATTAATGGATCATACTGTAGACAGTAACAATGTTTCAGGGAGTGAGACAGAACTCTCAAACTTGATCCTGCCCGTTAATATTCACGCTGCGGTTGCCACGGAAACAGGTGAAGTCTGTTGCGGCATGTGTTTTTTGTGTGGTTGAAATTGTATTTCAGCCAGTCTACCGGGATTTGTGGAGTCAGTTCAACAACACACGTCACTGCCAATACACACACATGTGGACACATCAGCCATGGAAAAAACAGCAGTACTATAATAATAATAATAATTATTATTATTATTATTAGATTTTTTTTCAATACATTTTCATTTTTTTTTTCAAATGCACATTTTTTCCTGGTTTTATTTTAGAAATCTTATAAATGACCAAAAGCAAGCTGAAGTGCGTGTGCGTGTGCGTGTGCGTGTGCGTGTGCGTGTGCGTGTGCGTGTGCGTGTGCGTGTGCGTGCGCGTGCGACAGAGATTCAGGGGAGTGAGGCCTGAGACGAACCGGCCCAACTCTCCGTCAGATAAATAAAAAGACAAGATAAAAAATGAATCTGAGGCATTCACTCATTCACCAGGAAATTCCCCAAGACACAGTTGGGCGGGCGAAACCTTCAAATGACCAAACGTCCGAACTGACCTCAGACTTTCTGCAACTCAAATCTACGAATCCAACTGAGCTGCTGAAAATAGACGAGGCCTCTCTCCTCTCTGATCTGGTCATCAACCCAGATTCCATTTTTCCGTTCTGCTCGAATTCATTGACGCAATCTCGACACCCTTTGTTGAGATGGCGAAACCATGCGGGTTCCCATGATCCTTCACTCTGGCCAACATCATCCGAAGGTGCAGCCGAGTCAGAAATTCGCCGCAGCTTCCCCCGTCATCATTTATTCTACAGAAATCCTTCAGAGGAGTCATTAATCAGGCACGTTGAGCTGCACTCATCTGTATAAATAAAGATTTGTGTGATTAGATCATAAATGAATACCACGACTCGTTACAGTTGAATCCAAATTCCCATTGTTCCCAGTTTGGGATTTATGGAGAAGGTTTCCTTCTTCAAAATATGTTTAAATCAGATTAAACCCCGATTACATTCCATGCCCACAAATCCATTCTTCTTCCACGCTCCAAAGACAGCCGTCACATCGTGATGTGTCCCGACATATCCCAGAATGCATTGCGTTGATCTGACACTTTTTTGTAAAATCTCGACGGTGGTTGAAGCTGGTTCTTCCTCCACGGACAGACGACACATACCTGAGATTGTGAAACCTGGGCGTCAGAAATAACACTGTTGCTCTAAGCCACGGCGAGTCACGCACACACACGCACACACACGCACACACACACACACACACGCACACCCGCACAGGATGAACAGTAAATGTTTCGGCCCCCAGAGGAAAAAAAACAAACACACTTTCTCCTCCATCACCATCGATAAAATCAAATCCACAACTGGACAACATCTAAAACCATCAGGTTACACAAACCAAGTCAACACACGAGTTGCGTGTCACAGTTTGTGTTTCCATTTTTCCACAAATAGGTGTCATTTACCATCCCCCCTCCCCAATCACTGCTCTTCCACTCTCTCCACGTCTCAGAGACACAAAGAGGACGGAGGGTGGATTGTGTGCGTCTGCTGATCGGTAATGAGACGGTTAATACGAGTTTTGTCGTCTCACGCTTTGTGTGTTCCTCTCTGCAGCAGACCAACCAGCGTGTGTGTGTGTGTGTGTGTGTGTCTTGTTCACCATTATCAAACACTGGGTCAGTAATGATGGATAATTAGCTTCATCTGCAGCCGTATATCACACAACTATGTCTTTGTGTGTTTGTGTATTTTGTTAAGTGTTGCAGCCTCACCTCAAAGTGAAATGATTGATTTATTTTTAAATGTAGGCCAATTGTTCATTTTAAACGACTGTATTTATAGTTATTATAGAGAAAATATCAACTTTTTTTTTTTTTTATTATTTCAATTACAAGTTCATTGTGCAGTATAACTATAACTATTATAGATAGATAGGTATAGATTTCTACATCTTATAAATAGTAAGCATTAAAACGAAGCGTTAGCGTGTGCCATCAAATACAGTGTGATGACGCAAATATCAAAAACAATATTGAACTCTACTTAATTTAACATTATCAGTTATTTTGCATGATGCTGAATGAATTCCATTCCTGAAACCTGAAACTTTAAAAAGCGCAGGTGTCAATAAATTCGAGGAGAGCGACCCGACGTCCACACTGATCTCATTGTTCATGCAAAACAGTTGCTACGTGTTTGTTTGGCACAGGCGCGCGCACACACACACACACACACACACACACATGTGCTGTGAATACACATCAGATCAGCTGCGGTCTGTTCCCTCAGTAACTTGTTGCCTCTGAGGACAGATGGGCAGATTTGACTGATGGAACAGATCAGTATCTCACGGTGAGCCCGAGGACATGTGAGGCCTAACGGAGCCCAAAAAACAAACAGCAACAACTCCAAATATTCCCCATATAAATATATATATTATATATCTATTTTCTATTTAATTTCAAACACTGTGGCTCATCAGGATTACTTTTTGCATTTAAACCGAAAGATTTCAGTGTGTGGTTACCGTGAACTGCTTCTTTCATTATTTCAGATTTTCTTATTAATGTTTTCCCATTTATTTTCACTTATTCACTCTGAATTAAAGATGATTACATAATAAAGATGGTTTAGGGTCAGAAAAGCCCCCCCCCCCACACACACACACACACACACCTTTCCTTGCTTACAGTGGCTCTTCCTGTGGTTGTGGCGCCTGGCCGAACACAAACACAGAGCAACAATGCAGAGCTGGCTAATCTGTGATCCTGAGGAACATAGAGTTCTGGAAACACAGCCAAGCACACACACACACACACACACACACACACACACACACACACACACACACACACACACACGCAGCTATCCCAGACAGGGGCCCCGACTTCAGCTCAATCAGGGGAAGAACGATGTAGGAGATTGCTGATGATTCTGATAGTCCATGAAAGAGAGGCACACGCACGCACGCACGCACACACACTGGCACAAACAAACAATCCCGCCTACGCCGTGCTGATGGTCGGGATAGACAGAGAGGGAGAGAGAGAGAGAGAGAGAGACTCAGACTATGACAGAAATACACAATCCTGCATGTCTGCAATAATGCAATCATATATATTTGTTGGTATTAATAAGAGAAATCATGTCTGAGAGGCAGAAAGCAGCTTTCCATCAGTGTTCATGTCCTGAAACACAAAGTGAAAGTTTAATCTGTGCAGACGGATTACTGCGACTTAAAGAGAAAGGAATGTAGATTTTCGCCGAAGGGAACCACTCTTGAGAGTCCAGTTGACTTTTTTTTTTTTTTTTTTTTTCTCGCATTTGAGTTTTTCTTACTTTTTAAAAATAAAAACGGTGCAACCTGGATTATTACAGAGGAAATACATTGTAATCTGAATCTAATCTGAGGGCAGATCAAGGCAGTATCTGGCTGGGATGACTTCCTCCAAGCAACAAATTCACTTTGTGTGCAAAGAAAACTCTTCTGAAAATAAGTCAGAGGGAGGAAATTCTTCATCACATTCACAAATTATTTCTCCTCATCACAAGACGCAGATTCAAAACTGGAAACTTTTTCCTCTTGGAAAAAGTTTCTGTGATTCCCCCCCGCCACATCCTGAACTTGCTCATACATGGATTGGAAGACGCTGGATTTAAAATATCTTTGGTATTAATGAATTAATGAATTAATGAATGAATTCATGACCTTGGAATGAAAAGCAATTGACATGCTGCAACCTCCATCACCTTAATAAAAATGTTTATTTTTAATGTTTCATAAAAAAGAAAGGTTTCTATTGATCCAAGAATTTGACCTCAGGTCCTGAGCTGTAAACAGGAAGTAGATGGTTGCTTGGTTACAGGAAACACGACGAACGAGGGGAAGGTGGGAGTGAAGTGCAGAGATTTATTTAATTGGGCCGAAAACATGATTGCTTTCACTCTTCAATCGAAAACGGAATTCAAATCCAAAATGGACGCCGGTGGTAAATGCGACGGATGATCGGGGATCTAAATTTAAACCGATTTTTTTGATTTCTTTTATTTTTGACTCAGAGAGACAGCGTCTGTAGGAGCCTGGAGCCGAGCCAGCTCACACAGGGGGGCCATTTTGGTAGCAGAGGAGGAAAAAGGAAGAGTGGGAGCTGGTGGACGGGAAAAGGGAAATGGCAAGGAGACAGAGGTCTGGAGGAGGCCGGAGGAGGAGGAGGAGGAGGAGAACAGCTGGGGGCCCCGGGGACAAATGTGAGGGAACCAGAAACGAAAGACGGAGAAGAAAAGGAGCGGCAGATAAAAATAACAGTGGAAAGATGAGGAGGAGGAGGAGGAGGTGCAGGGCCCGGGTGGGGGGGCCGAAGGGCCTCAAACTCCACAGCGGATCCAGTCCTGATTGTTTCGGACTCATGAGGAGTGGAGTTCTCGGTGATTTGATGTTCTTAATCTCTCTCTCTCCAGTCCATTCATTAATCCACCTTCCACCAATCTCTCTTTTACTTTTTTCAGTCGACCTCTATTGTCTCCATGGGAAAAAAAAAAAAAAGCTAAACTCAAACAGAAAATAAGGTTCTTAATCACAGTGACCCAGTCTAAAGTGACAGAGCAGATCTAAGCGACTTTTAATCTGAAAATAAAATAAATAAAAATTAATAAATAAATCTGATGACACATCAGATTTTTATTTTTATTTTTTTCAAATCCACTTCAAAGCTGCATTTGATATCCATCACAAAGTTCAGCCCAGATCAACGAGTCATGACAGAAACTGAGCAGCTGATCAAATCAGCATCAAGCTCCAGGAGAACGAAGCAAAAGGGGCATCACTTTTGATTATTGCTTTTTTTTGTGTCCGCCTCCTCCCCATGATTGCTATCAAAACAATAAATCAGTGCTTTTCACTCATCTTTGCACCACGCACAACATGCAGGAGCAAACAGAGCCACCAGGGTTAGTGAGACAGAAAAAAACAACAACAACCAAATAATACTAATGATAATAACAGAAATGATAAATCACTGCAACTGTGTCCACCTTTAACCTAGAAAACATCTTCCAACGAAGAGTTAAGATCTTTGTAATAAATCTTAATGATGCGTCTCACACCTGCGGTGACTCATGCTGCTGGAGCAAAGACAGATGTGTCACAATAAATCCTCAGGATTTGACACAACCCCAATATACACTATTGAATAATAATGTCATAGACAATTTGGATTATTTAAGTAGAAATAGGCAGCATGAGAATTTGTGACACCTTTATTTGAATTGCAGTTTATTTTTAGATGCCAAATAAGCATTTTTTTTTCTTCTTCTGCTCACATGGAGGGACACGTTAAACCGTGACACATCGGTTGAGAGGTCCGAAGACACAAAATACACCCAAGGGGGCTCAATCTCTCCTGTAAGTTATATCTGCCTGGCAGCAACTCTAGACTCTGACCTTTGGACATTGTTTCCAGTGGAATCACACACACACACACACACACACACAGAGGCCCTCACGTTACTCCGGGTCCCGCAGAAATAAAATCTGCTGGCTGGTGGAGACAGGCCTCAACAAACAAGACCGGGCTGAAAACTGTCACCACGTCTCATTATTATAACACGTCTAAATCTGTGCGCTCCATAAAATGTCTCACAAAACCCAACTCCACAAAAATAGCCTCTATTTGCACTGGTTAAAATACAAATGATGTAGGCGTGATCGATTTGTTAATAATCAATCAATCATCATTTGATTATAAAAGTTAGTCGTAGGGATATTTTGGTAGATTTTAAAATTGCAGCCAAAGAAAAATATGTTTGATTACACATTACAGGAAATGTGTGTCGTAATCTGAAAGTGAAAAAAAAAAGCAAAGTACCATCCCCTGACAGTAAGTGGACACTCTGCATCTAAACATTCCTGAGAGGAAATCCTCTCACGTCGACATGAGTGATATTAATGAATCTACGCTTTAAATAAACGCGGCGGGCTTTCACCCTCGTGAATCACACAACTTATCGGCACACTTATGACTTCCAGGCGAAGGGGCGACAGTGTGATGCTGAGTAACACACGGGCACACACCGACAACTGAGGTCAACGCACAACAAGAAGGAGACAACACAAGAACCCAGAGGGGTCTCCTTCTCTAAAATGGCCGACAGAGGCGTCTTTGCTCCTCAGAAACCGTCCATCTCGTCCAGGAGGTCATTTTTTTTCTCATGTCTCAGATTAAACTTCCATCCGTAATCTGGATTAAACAGGAAATGGCCACCGGTGGGACAGACGCACAATATCATCTGATTTATGTTTGGGCTGCAGGACACGCAACTTTATCTCCTGCATCAACAACTGAGTGAGAAAAGAAATTATAAAAATCCCGGCCTGGTTAAAGTGAAGAGTCTGTGAGAACTGACAAGTTCATTTTAGGATAAGCTGGAAAAACTGTCCATATCTGAAAACCTCTGCAGTGATGGATCTGTGATTGTTGCCATGGAGACACAGGACCTTGCTTAAAAAGCAGGTCCAACAACTTGTGACACTGTCCTCTTTAAAATATCGAAACTTTCTAAATATGACCTCCTTCAATAAATCCCTGCATAGTTTATTCATCTTATATGATAGATATGTTGGTGAGTATATTTTGTCTGTTTATATTGTCCTCTGCTGTGACGTCATATCATCGGAAGCATCATGTCGAAAAAGCCACAAAAGTGCAAAACATCAGTGTTGTGCAACAGTTCAGCTACACAACAAAGACACACAAACACACAATGCCACAGACAGGAGATCAGCAACAATCTCTCAAGAGGGATTTAAGCTCGGAGTTTTAGTTTGACAGACTTTTTCTGTCCAATTTAAAAAAATGGTCCAAATGTGCAACACTGACACAGCAGAGCATTAAACACACAACATCAACACACTCTGTCACGAGATTTTC
This sequence comes from Colistium nudipinnis, assembly GCA_016785305.1. NCBI lineage: Eukaryota > Metazoa > Chordata > Actinopteri > Pleuronectiformes > Rhombosoleidae > Colistium > Colistium nudipinnis. The sequence goes on along the minus strand of JAFBJU010026069.1, from coordinate 460,479 downwards.
ATCACATTCAAAAACCACATCGGCAGTGATTGAGAGCAGAGCAAAGATTCAAGTCACATGTAACACTGCAGCAACAGGTCACGCACGCACACACACACACACTCGCGCGCTCTCTCTTACCTCTTCTTCTCTTTATCTGACGTCATGTTTTCAGGTTAAATCCTCGAGTTTAGTCCAAACTCAACACAAGCTGTGTGTGTCCGTGTGTGTGTCCGTGTGTGTCCGCACAGTCTCGGGACACTGCCGAGGATTGTACTGACTCCACCGCTGCTCTCAGGCCGACTGATGGCCCCCTTGGCCCCGCCCCTCCTTGGCTCCCCGCCCCCCGGCCGATCGCTCTTTCACCCCGGGGCTCCGCTGAGGCCGCTGATTGGCTGCCAACTCCGCCGGGAAACGCCCCCTTCCTTCTCAGTAATCTACAGGTGAGAGGAAACGCCAGGGACAAAGGAAGACTTTATATAAGTTGTAAAACTTTATAGCTATAAACTTTTTATTTATCTCAGTCGGAATTCCTTAAATGAATAAACGTTACAATAATCTACGGGCGAGGGACACAGATTAACAATAGACTTCTTTATAGAGTGTGAGTCTGTGTCACACCCTTATTTTCATGTGAATTTTTATTGCTCGGATTTACCAGATTTACCGTAATCCAGTGAAACAAGAAATGCTGCAGCGGAGTGAAGTGTTGACGTTTAAACATGCCTGTGTGTGAGTGTGTGTGTGTGTGTGTCAAAGTTCAACTTTAACAAAAAGGATAATAATAAATAAATATATAATAATATAATAAATAATAATATCAACTTTCTTCCATTGTGTGATGTTCATGATCATGACATCATGCGGAGTTTAAAAAAAAATGCAGGTTCCAGGGTTTCTCTGCGTCATTTCGTCACCTTATGAAAGGAATGACATCCTCACGACCTCACTCAAAGGTCAAATAGTGTGTGTCATGGAGAACAGCATGTTATTATTACATCTATTTTTTATTCAGATGAACCAGGAAACAGTGGATGGGGTTAACCAGGAAATGATGATTTAAATGTAAGGATGTTGTAAAACACCAAAGATGAAGACCATAGTAAAAATGATGTTGTGATGAAGTCAATATGAATACAGTAAATCAATAAAAAAATAAATGGAATAAAATACCCAACATTACCTGACGCATATACAGTATGCTAGGTATATTTTTTTTATTTCCCTGTTTTATAAAAGAACATTTTGTTCACGTTCAGGCCGTTCCAGGTTCAGGTCTCGCCACATTTTTCACCCAGCGAGAGACAGATGACTTCTGCTGGCATTTCATTCTATTTGCGTGTCGACGTCTCAGACATGAACAGATTGAAAAGATTAAATCAGGTACAGACTCCATACTGTATTTATATGTTTGTATGTAAGGTGGTAGAGTTGTAGTAGAATATTACTAGTTGCCATGAAATTTCTGGTTTCTTTTCAAATAATTAAAAAGAAGATTTAAACGGGAGATTAAGAAAAAAAATCATAAATAAACAAGTATTTTCTGTCTGACAACATGATGTTTAATTCATCTCAAAAAATGGAAAATAATACACCTTCACATCCTTTTTAAGATACAGTACATTTGGCACACAACGCAAACAAAAAAAAAACAACAGACCACAGACACACACATGAAAGGCATGGAAATGATTCGTAAAGGAAAAAGGAAACACAATGTACAGATCAAGCTTCACAGATACAGAGACAGCAAAAACACAAAGGAAGAACAATCCTATTACTGCCTCCACTGTTTGAAGTCAAACGCACAATTCAACGCACCAACACCATTCATCCACCACAGGTGTGAGAAAAAAACATTCCTCTGTAACATACATGAGAATAAAATAAAGGGAAAATTGGGTCAGTGTAAAATTTGGATTGATGCACATTTTTTTTCCGGACAAATAGGAAACACACGGAGTGAAATGAGCAACACAAACTTGTCAAAGTTGTTTTTCTTAAATCTACGGTGCTATCTTTATATGTGTGTGTGTGTGTTTGTGGTGATTAAGTGCTACTGAGTCAACACGCAAGATGCTACGACACGTGTTTTTACAGCTACATGTAAGATCGTAATTGTCCTCTGGAGACGTTTGTTTTTTTATTTTTAGGCCTCATGAACTATATTCATGCGCAAATATGTTTTTTTTAATTATATCCGTAATAATGTTCAGATTGTAAAATAAGAAATTATTTTCAAAAGAATTATTATCGAATAAAAAATAAGATTTTTTTTTTTGCTGCTGGATCGAGGAACATTTTTAATAAATTCAAGAATAGAAAATAATAAATAACCACAAGCTTTTTTTTTTATGTATTACCATCTGTTCTTCGTGTTCAGTTTCCACACGTGTGTGCGTCATTCTACAAAGTGTTGTACCTGAACATGTGTTTGGATGAGTCGGGGGGGACACAGTATAGAAAAAAAAAAAGTATTGCACATGAACTTCTCATGAAAACGATAAAAAATCACAACACAACGAGGAAAACAATAAAAAACACACACACAAATACATTCAGTTTTCACACATTTAGTCACATGTGCCGACACATTGCTCTCCGAGTTTGATCCGAGACTTAAAGGGGTCATGTGGGATTGACCTTTTATTTTTAAAGGCCTCTCTTCAGCTCAATATTTGGCTTCATTGGATCAAATGTCAACTTAAAAAAATGTATGAAAATAAAAAGCCTCAACAATAATAATAATAATAATAAAAAAGAAATGAAACTGCTGAGATTGATTTAAATACCAAGTGTCATATTTTTGGTGCATTTTCTGTTGTTAACATTTAATTTATTCAGTTCTTGCTTCAAATCTAAAACAAATCTCTGACTAAAATCAAAATTCTACTGTCCTCAGGATTTCATCAGGAAAAAAAATCTTAATCTCCCCATAATGAGCAACATTTCCTTTAAATACAATCATTAGTTCATTAACATTTTTTTTTCATTCACATACATGTTTAGGGAAGACGAAACATTCTTAAAACACCGAACGACATACAGGATACAGCACTTGTAGCGTGTACAGAAACCACAGCCGTTCTCTTTTCCAGAGGTTTGCAACTACGCATGCGTGCACCCGTGGACACGCGTGACCTTTTTTTTTTGTTTGTTTTTATTCACACGGGTGCATATACTGAACAACGCGCCATCTCCTTAAAACCTTGAGGTTTGCACGTCCAGAAGAGAAAAAATAGCTCTGGATGGAGTGAAGAAGCACTGGAGCCTTTTGCACAACTGCACTGACATGCTGCTGCAGTTTGATGGGAAAACGCACAAAATGGACACACAACAAGAGCAAAAACGAGAGAGATATACACTGGGGGGCGGGGCTCGTATAATTCCTGGAGAAATCAGAATCTGGAATAGTCTTCTTTAAATACTGTGTCTTCGCTTGGAGATTTTTTTTCAAGTGTGGTTTGGTGATGATGTGTGTGTGTGTGTGTGTGTGTCAGTGTGTGTGCGTGTGTGTCTAGGCCACAGTCTCATCTCCAAAGTAGGAGAAGCCTTTGAACTCATCTTGGTTGATCTGCTTGATGATGCTGTCCTCCACCGGCGTCAGGACGGGCTCCTCACGCGTGAAGTCCTGGTCGAAGTTGTTCACGTCCCTTTTGGTTTTCTGGGTGGGACGAAAATAAAAGTTTGGTATTTCTGTCATGTGACAAGACGACCATAAAAAAAAAATCAGGGACGGTTGTGTGTTTGTCGCGTGGACTCACAATGCGAGGTTTGAACGGGGGCCGGATCTTCCTCTGCTCCAGCAGAGTCCAGTCGATTTCTCTGAAGAACGGGTGGAGCTGGATGGCGTCCTCCGAACCCTGAGCCACCACGCAGCCCAGACGCTTGCTGGGACTCTTGGTCATGAACTGAAAGAATAAAGAATAAAAAAATAAATATAGAAACAGAGATTAATAGCATGCGACTTTCACTATAAATCAAGATTTAAAGGGTGCTCTGATATAATTCTAGTGTTGTCATGGAAACTGTTTCATTTTGGTTTCAAAGTACATGTTTAGCATCAGAATCGAAAGAAACCCAAATAAAACCCGAATTTATTGTGTACATAACATTTATGATTTCATAAAAATATAATAAAGACTATAAAATACCTCAGTCACTTTGAAATCTACCAAGATGTGTAAAAAAAAATAAAAAAATAAAAATTGGGACAGCACGGAGCTCAGAGACTTAATGCCCTTCATCCGGCCGACGCGTCCAATCAGAGCACGGTCATGTGAGCCAGTCAGAGTCCGAGCACATTGTCCAACATAAACACACACACTTTCCCACAAGGCTTTGCAGTCAAACGGCACCAAAAGCCAAGGTAAACGCAAGGTTTGTGATGGAAAAAAAAACTGCACGGACAAATAAACAAGTGGACGACAAGTGGCGTTACACACACAAAAACACACGCACACAAAAACACAGACATAAAAAAAGACACAATTTTCCTTCAGCGGAAATCAGGACTGACCTTCAAGGATCCATATTTTAAATTCATTGCAATTCGTCATAATGTGAAGAAAAAAAACTGCAGTGAAAAAATCAAATAAAAATAAAATCCTCAATTTTGAAGCTTGTTTCTGAAAAAGGTTGGATGTAGCAGAGAGACCCGATGCCCAATCATCCAAAACATGCCCACTCCCCAGCCCCGCACTGCACTCTGGGTAACTGACCGCCCTGAGGATGGACACGGCCTCCTTGCTGAGCCACACCGGGTAGAGGACGTCGTCGTGGAGGATGGATTCAAACAGGTCGTCCTCGTTGTCGGCTTCAAAAGGCGGCTGGCCGGCCATCATCTCGTACATGAGCACTCCCAGAGCCCACCAGTCCACCGAGGGGCCGTAATCCAGCTCCTGGAGGATCTGAACCAGAGGAGCACATGAGGGGCATTCTCTAATGCAGGTTCAAATGATTCCTTTATTTGATATTTATTAAAAACGTACAGCAGAATATCATCTGCAAACAGTGGAAAATTGACGTTGCCGAGTAACAAACCCACAACTATGAACCATAATGGAGTGGGAGGGGCATCATAAATAATGGGTCGCATTCAAATATTTCCCCCTATTCCATAAGATGTAAAAGTTGTGAGTCCATGTATGTGTGGAAAAAGCTTGACACATTTAACTTTTTTTTTTGTTGTGGGTCTACCTCAGGTGCGATGTAATCTGGCGTCCCACAGAAGGTGGTGGTGGTGACTCCGTCCAGGATTCCCTCCTTACACATCCCGAAGTCTGCCAGCTTACAGTGACCGTCGGCGTCCAGGAGGATGTTGTCCAACTTCAGGTCTCTGCCGAGCGGGAAAGGTTACACAATAAATAAGAATACAAAAATAAGACGCACTATCACCACTATTTTAGTGTCAGTGTAAATTTAACATCTGTGTGTATATGTTGAGGTATATATATATATATATATATATATATATATATATATTTCGATAGCTGTGCAGGAGTGCATCAATACTGTATGTGCTGTATATGTTCATATATTTATATGTATATATTTATTTTTGATAGAAAATGGGACAGTGAAAAACCGCATTTCAATTTCTCTACATATATGTGGAAAATTGAATAAAATGGACTTCAATGACTGCGTCTCGGGGGGGGGGTGTGGGGGGTGGAGGGTTGAGCGAGAGAATGATGAGATAACAGCAGCCGCGTGTTGAGAGACGACATGAATACAGTTTGATGGTTGATCGCCACAAAAATGTCAACATCAGCCACTGTGGCCAGGCAGAGTGTGTGTGTGTGTGTGTGTGTGTGTAGTCAAGACCTTATGTAACTGTTCTGTCTTTGTAAAAAAAAAAAAAAAAAAAAAAAAAAAAAAAAAAAAAAAAAAAAAAACGAAAATGAAAAGGCAGCTTAACAATGTTTGAGTGCGGCTGTGATTTGTTGTTGACAACCCTGTTCTTTTCTGTCCCATCATGCATTGCCCTGACAGGTTATTCATGACGAAGCCTCTCAGATAAATGAGGAGCCGATTCTGCACGGCTTGCCCCTCCGGCTGCTTTCCTCCTCCAAACATAACAGGGATTTCTTTTTCTTTTTTTTTTTTAAGTTAAGATTAAATAAATAAATAATCAAAAAATAAATATGAAATATTGACGCTTCTGTCCACTTATTTTCAAGCGAAGTCAAATCTGCACAAAAACCTCAACGTCCTGTTTGCATATTTCTCACCTCCAGGCGACTCCCTGCGTATTAAATCTGAATTTAAACGCCTGCGTCGAGGCAGAAAAAAAAATAACACGAATTTAATGCATTTGTGATTAAATTCCAAGGACATTAATCTGTGTGTTCCACGTGGCCTGGCTGCCACAAATCCAATATTAAGTGGCTGCAGGTGTGGGCCGGCACTAATGGAATGATATTTATTTATGTGAAGTCATTTGTTGTTTGCGTTGAGTGGCGATAACCTGGGATGCGTTCAAGGAAACGGGAATATATTTGATTTGTAGATGACATCATTGAGTTGACTTATTGATTTGTTCTTTTTTTTTTATGGACGTGATTATTTGCTGTTGTCGCGTTATGAATTTGAATGAAGACAAAGCCCGCTAAACCTGAAGCTGGCGAATTAAGATCAATGACCGCTCTTTTTCCCCAGACTGAAAAAATATAACTTTTTCTATTTCACTAGATGAAGACTGAAGAGAGGAATTGTGGGAATTTTTGGAGGCAGCTGCAGCTTTGATTCGGATCTGGTTGAACACTGTTCAGGGAAATCACCTCTGTGTGTTGTTTTAGAGGAGCTCCAATATCATGAAGAAATCCTTCAATCAATAAACAGGAGCTGCACATGCACACGCACACACACACACGCACACACACACAGCCAATCAGGCTCAATTGAGAGCATTTCCTGTGTTTTATGTTAATCTTGAGTGATTTTTCCATTACGTCCTTAGCGGTAACCCCTGTGCACTGTGACAGCTAACCTCTCCCATTCTCTCTCTCTCTCTCTCTCTCTCGCCCCTGCATCCTTCCATCTTTTTTTCTCCATGTTCCAGTTACTGCTCTGACATACAAACATATTCCAATTGTTGCCTCTGGCGCATTTGTCTACATGGAATCATATCATATGAATTCATGAATCACGTATGAGCTGGAAAAAAAAAAAAAAAAGAAGGCAGGTTAGTGTCTCATCCTTTTTAAAATGGTGAGTCCTGCGTGTGTGTGTGTGTGTGTGTGTGTGTGTTTGAACAGGTAGAGTGTGTATCCTGCCTGCCACCGACGGACCGGTCTGAACCTGCTCCAACATCACCTCACATCTGGTGTCAGACTTCAGTGACGGTGAAAAGAAGAAAAAGAAGAAGAAGGATTTCTCTTTCAAAAAGAAGGAGAGTTTCATGGCGTTAGACGACGGGTGGGAAAAGACAAGCATACGAGGAAGAGTGATGTTGGAGCGAGGGAGGGAGGGAGGGAGGGAGGGAGAGAGAGAGGGAGGGGTGGGTGAGAGAGAGAAGGGACAAAATGTTCCCAAAATAGTTGTTGTTCTTTTTCTCTGGTCAACAAAGTGGGTCAGGGAGAGAGAGAGAGAGAGAGAGAGAGACAGAGAGAGAGAGAGTCCGGTAACTCGTCAGTCAGGTAACTTTAAATTCTAATTTGCTCCATAGGTTTTTAAAATATATATATTTTGTAACTCCACACACACACACACACACACGCAATTCACATTCAGGATTAAATCACAGCTCTTCATTCATAAAACCATTGTCACAGACTGTGAGGAACAATGACTCGCGGTCCAGTCGGCACCAGCAAGACGGGAAGCAAAATTTGTATGGGTTTAAGAAGAATTCATTTGACAGGCTCTATTTTTATTTTTTGCGTGTGCCATGCTTTTTAGAACATTGGATTTAATCTTTGTTTTATACACACGCACAGGGAAACCACACACAGAATCCAATTGGTGAGGAAAGCAGCGGAAAGACGAGGGATACATTTTGGTTCCACGGCGGTTATTTCTGGGAGCAAACGTCCATCACAATGGTGTTATGATTCCGCTGTGTGTGTGTGTGTGTGTGTGTTTGCCACTGGACGACAATGATATTATGACTGAAGGATCCACACACACACTGACGACGGTTCCCGGGTCAAATGAGTTTTTGGGCTCACGTGAGTATTTCGGAGAAAAAATATATATCATCATATAAAAATATATTTTTATCCTGCAGTGGATCTGAACGTGGGACGCCAGATTGAACTTTTACTTTGACGTTTTCAGCCCCGTGATTGGAATCGAGTAAAAGTCGCAAATATGAATGAAATGTCATTTATCCTCTAAAGAAGTTAAATCCTTAAATGAACTAAATTGGATTATATAATATAATCAAAAAAATATTTGAGATATTTGGGAAAGTGAATAACGTCATGACGTTGAACAACGTAAATGACGACAAAAATAAGTCATTTCATTTCTTATTCTACTTTTAGTTTCTATATATATATAATATAGTTGAGTTTTTCTGAAATGTTGTTTATGAAAAAAAAATTAAATTAAATCTCTCAGATTGGTTCAGGGATGAGTCGCCACGGCAACAAAGGTCACACATCCCACATTGAAACCTGCTGATGCACACACAAAGAAGGGGGAATGCGATTCTGATTCCAGCACACCCAATGTGTGTGTGTGTGTGTGTGGGTCAGTGTGAGGATTTTACGCCCTGCGCTGCAGATTCCCGTAAAGTGTTCATTCATTTATCTAATTGTATAATATGTCTCTTGGTTAATTCTCAGGCTCTGGGTCGATGTTTATTTTCTTTTTCTCCTGGATTTCTCCTGTGTGCGCTGTAACGGAGACGCACGTCTCAGTGGGACGCACAAAATCAAATAAGCTTTGTGGCACCTCAGAGTCAAAACTTCAGCTTTAAGTCAAATGTGTAGGAAAAAAAAAACGAAAAGTGCAAAGTGCCACGGAATATAATCTATACTGTGTGTGTGTGTGCGCGTTCACCTGTAAATGACGCCGTGCCGGTGCAGGAACATCAGGGCGGACGTGACCTCAGCGGCGTAGAATCTGGATCGGGCCTCGTCGAACTTCCTGGAGCGTTGAATCTGAAACATCAGGTCGCCTCCGTTCACGTACTCCATCACGAAGAACAGGCGGTCCTGGAAATAACAGGAGGAAAATAAAGTCTTATTATTTATTCAAAAAAAACAAAAAAAAAAAAACGTAAAAAGTTATTGTTCCGCTGCATTGATTTTTATTGTCAATGAATCTGATTCTTAAAAGTCCAAAACTGAGATTCAAGTTTTTTACGATGAACTCAGACAGAGGCACATGAACAGAAATATATACATATATATTTCTCGAGATTAAATCCTTTTTCACTAATTTCTTCAAAAAACATGATTGACATTGATAAAGGTTTCTATAGTGAAACACAAATGCAAGTAAAAGAATGAAGCAACATTTTATAAACAGAATATAATGCAACATTATGTGACCAACACAATTGTCTCCACTCCCATATGACTCCTTCCTGTCGCGCGCGCACACACACACACACACACACACACACTCTCTCTCTATATACCGCGCCCTCTGAGCTCTAAACTCAGACAGAGGCACATGAACAGAAATATATACATATATATTTCTCGAGATTAAATCCTTTTTCACTAATTTCTTCAAAAAACAATATTGACATTGATAAAGGTTTCTATAGTGAAACACAAATGCAAGTAAAAGAATGAAGCAACATTTTATAAGCAGAATATAATGCAACATTATGTGACCAACACAATTGTCTCCACTCCCATATGACTCCTTCCTGTCGCGCGCGCACACACACACACACACACACTCTCTCTCTATATACCGCGCCCTCTGAGCTCTATTCTCTTGGTACTGAAAATGGACCCAGAGGAAAAGCCCCTTCCTGAATTCCAGCTCACTTTCTTCATATAGAAAAACAAGAAAGAGAGAGAGGGTGTGTGTGTGTGTGTGTGTGCGATATAAACAGCTCCGTATATAAGAATCCAGGAGGAGTCCCTCTGAGCCATTGTGTGAGCCGTTGGCCTTCAAACTATAAAGACAAACGCTGAACGTATGTCCTGTTATGATATATGTATATGCGTGTGTGGGTCTATGCTGTATATACATATAAATGTCTGTGTGTATATATGAGCGTGTGTCACATGTCGCGTCCTGTCACATGATCCGACATCAGCCGCACTCCATGCTTTAAACCCAATTAACCTCGTCATGAGGTGGAGAACTTCACAAACGCAGCAAAATCAGGTACAAAGTGGTAACAAATTGTGTTGGTTTTTTTTGTATAAAAGGGACACAACCCAAGTGAGTGTTTTCTTGAACAATTAGAGACTGGCAGAAGAAAAAAAAAGGTCTAAAATAAAACCCATCCAATGAAAAGTGAAGTTGGAAATTTCGGAGGCCAAAGGTCACGAATATCACAGGGGAGGGGGTCGATCACATGGTCAACACAACCACGTTTGAAATAAATAATATACAAACATTTATTTTATTTAACAACATATTTTGTGTGTATATATATATATATCTATATACTGTATTTCTACTCCACCTTAATAATGTATATATACACCAGTAAATACTAGAAAGACATATAATGCTTATATCACCCTATGCTGTACAAATACTTGCATATATGATATATACAACCAAGTTTTGTGTTTTTTGTGTGTTTTTGTGTCTATATCCCCATTAAAAGCAACTTTCTACACGTTGTCTGGATTTTTGATGGACTAATTATTCTTTCGGCTACCGTATCTTTGAGAAACCTGGGATTGATGCTCGATGTTAAGAAAACAGAGACAATGAAGAGCGGCTGTTGGAACGCTCAGGACTCCAAACATCTTTTCTTCACATTAACGAGAGGAAAAATATTCCTGTAATCCTGCTTTTTTCTTCTTTTTTTTCTCCTCAGAAGAAAACAATCACAGCGGAGGTGACTAACACAAAGCGCAGGATCCGCAAAGTCTTAACCTCCACCTCCCGTTTCACATTTGTCTATAAATAATGTGAGAAAGGAAGAAAAAAAAACAGGCACCACGATTATTTCTTCAGCTAAAATACCAAATAAACGAATGAATAAAAACTAAATATATTTAACATCTTCTGAAAAGTCAGAAGATATATCTGCATCATACAAAAAAATAATAATAATAAAAAAAAAAATATATATATATATATAATATATTTTTTCTTATTCATTTCTTGCTTTTTGGGGTCATGTCGGTTTATTCATTTCTTTATGTTAATTAGTCAGTTTGACCTCAGTTTGTCTCTTCATCTTTTCTCCTCCTGCTGTCAGTCTCAGGATCGAGTCTTATGTAACTCCACGTTTTTCTCTCTCTCTCTCTCTCTCTCTCTCTCTTTCTCATTCTCTCCCTCTCTCTCTGCGAATTTAAACAGGATGTCGAAATAGTTTGTTTAAATGTACCCAGCGTCCCGGCTGGTCCCACCCAATCAAACATGAATAAACATTTCCTGAGTGTAATTACAAATGTACAGATACTGGCTTCCCACTGCTGACACACACGCACGGGCGCGCACACACACACACACACACACACGGCCTCTAACCTTTGCCCTTACTTACTTTCACTGATTGCGTTTTTTGATCCCATAGATAATGTTTGACATAATGTCCCGATGAGACGTGCATCATTTTGTTTCGGACTCTGGGAAAGTTGGAAGAAAATCTCTCTTGACGCCCATGTACGTTTTTTCTGGATGAAATATGAAATATTTCCTCCATTTCTATCTTTTTGAAACGGTTTGACAGACACACAACCAGAAGATCCACAACTCAACACACAATGTTCTGATGGTTATCTTACCAGTGTGTGTGTGTGTGTGCGCACCATATCTATGAAGGAAGGAAGGAAGGAGGAAAGGAGGTAAGGATGGAAGGTAGATAAAGTGGCCGGAGTAGAAAGTAATAAAGTTAAAATTGAGGAAGAAAAGGAAAAGACGGAAGGAAATGAGGAGAGATAAATGTAAGAAAGGGTCATAAGGAAAGAAGAACATAAGAAAGAGAAATAAATCAAATATTAAAGAAAGGTGGGAAAGGAAATGATACAACAATAATAAAAGAAAGATTTATTTAAATGTGCCTGCAGTAAATACGTTTGGGTTCAATCAAAAATAATATTAAAAAGTGCTCAGAATAAATAACAGCAGATGCAAATCAGAAGCCAGAGACATCCTAGAAAGTGTTGACACCTAATCTCTTTAAATATCAGATAAAAAAAAAAATAGCAAGAGACTAAATGAGTTCAACTTAACATTTCATCATCACACAGGAAAAAACAACAACTCTAAACTTGTCATTTTTCTGCAGAATGATGATGACGAGGATGAGGAGTGCACGTCTTGGTGAAGAATTACTACATTTAGTGTGTGTGTGTGTGTGTGTGTGCAAGAAAATATATATATCTTCACTAATGACTGTTTGACACTTCGTTGGCTGAGCTTCCTTCATCTGCCTACACTGTGTTTATGAGTGTGTGTGTGTGTGTGTGTGTTCATTGTTCTTGCAGTCACCCTGTCATACTTCCGTGTGGCTGACGGGAGTTAAATACAGGCCAGTTCTCCCACAGAATATCACAAATGAGCAAAAAAAACAACAAAAAAAAAACAGCTCGATTTCCGTTGGTCAAAAAAATGAAAAAAGACAAAGTGAGTCGTTTGTCTTGATTAGAGAAAAAGAAAACGGAACGTCAGCTCCTTATAAAGACAACAGTGTGTGTTGTGCGATTTTAGCATTAAAACTGGAGACGACACTGTACAGATGTGCGTGACGTCTGCACATCTGGACTGAGCCGAGAGAATAATGAATAATAGGGTAGAGAGGAGAAAATATTGTATATTTTACATGTTTATTATTCTTATGTTTTCATCTTAACAATGTTATTTATTATTTTTCTCGATTGGGGCTTAAACCTGAAAAAGTCTATACACAAAAAGGGAAGTTGCGGTTTGCATCCATGTCTGTTCAAACTTGTATATAATATTTCTTTAAAATGTGACGTCATATTTACTTAAAGATTATAATGCAGCACTGAGCTGATCTTTTTTTTTTTTCACGCAGCGTTCAGCCAGACCCTGTTTCTCTCTCTCTTTATCAGTTGTTCTATCTTTCAGTTTCAGTGTGTGTGTGTGTGTGTGTGTGTGTGTGTGTGTGTGTGTGTCCTTGTCCAGTGGAGAACAAAGCTTCATTAGTGTACCTGCCTGTGTGCTGGTTTCTGGTTTTGGACTCTGCTGCCTCAGATCTTCACAGATTAGGCCCCATTTAAAAAATCACTGCGACCTGTTCTGTTCTTTACCTCCGACCCCCCCCCCCCTCCCACCCTCCACTTCTCCTCCTTTTTTAATCATCGTCCCTTCACCAGTTGCCTTATTGTCATAAATATAAAGAATAAAAACCAATGATAACAATTATTTCACTGTCTCATCGTCATTTCCTCACCTACTTTGTCCTTGTCCTTAGACTACCTCTCTCGGCCTGTGTGTGTGTGTGTGTGTGTGTGTGTGTGTGTGTGTGTGTGTGTGTGTGTGTGTGTGTAGCATGAGGCCCAGCGCTCCTCTTGTATAATGTTATTTACATTTCTGTGCGGTAATTAGGCTGATAGGAGAACGCAGCTGTGATCCCACAGTCGATTAAGAGGAGCGGAGGGGAGGAGGAGGAGGAGGAGGAGGAGGAGGGAGAGTGAAGGTAGAACTCAGGTCACACACACAACTTTTTCTTTTAAAGAAGAAAAATGAGGTCACTAGTTTTGACATATATGTATATGTATACATACACGCACACACATATATATATGTGTGTGTGTGTGTGTGTATATGTACGCTGTATGCAGTATATATATGTGGATTTGTCTACTGTGATCACATCTAGACCAGAGAGAGGAAGAGGAGGAGGGGGGGAGTGAGGAGGGTGGGGTCACACCGCATGTGGAATACACATCATGGCCCCTGATAAGGAACAAAGCAGTTATGTAAAAGTCACAGTCCCTTTGTTTTGTCCAAGAACACAATCCCAATCACACTGGACTTCCAGAGTGTGTGTGTGTGTGTGTGTGTATAGCTGCACCAGACCAACAAAAAAAAGGAGGAAACAAAGACAATATAAAAATGTCATCTGTGTTTGTGTGTGTGCTCCAGAGGGAAAAATAACAGGAATAAATAAGAGGAGCGAGGAGACGCCATCGTTACACTCCAGCTCAACACAAGTTAACGAGAAGGTAAACAAGTTCAGCCACAGTTGGTTTCTCCTCCTCCTCCTCCTCTTCCTCCTTTTGGAATCCTGATCTGATTCAACCCTCTGGTATAATATATGATAAATGTGAGGAGAAAAATCTTTAAATGCAAAGAGAAACAGATTGAGGTAAAAATCTGGAAAAAATAATAAAATACTTTACCATCTATATATCCAAAATGTGACCAACAACTGAAAAAGTCCAAATGGTCAAAATATGGGAACATGACCTTGACAAATAAATGTATGAAAAAGAAATAAAACCAAGACTAACAAAGTCTCCCGCCCGTGTGATTCATGTTAAACCCTCTGCTGCTGTTTAAACAGCCTCAGGCTTCAGGTTACAGTAAAAAGAAACACACACACACACACACGCACAGGCACAAACACAGCCTCCATACATTTCCCGACAGGAACGCTTATGCAACGTGCGACAGACAAAACAGGCGCTGAAGGAGCTGCCGGCTCAGTTCCTGTCCGTCATCGTGCTCCGTGGGGACGGACGCGACAAAAAAACTCTATACTCTATATTATCTTATAATTATAGAAATATGGGATTCATTCATGTCAAATGTACAGCACGTGTGTAATCTTAGGACTGATTTTGAAATCGTGAGCTTTAAGCCAATAATTCCTTCTAATAAGTTTCTCTGAGCTTGATTCCAATGGAAACGGCAGAATAAAACGTGGCTCAGTGGCACCCCCTGGTGGCGAAACGTGTCACTGCTGGTGTTTCTCCTGTGGGTATTCAATGTATATGATGTGTGTGTGTGCGTGTGATGTGTGTGTGTATGATGAGTGCTTAGTGTGTTTATGTGACATGTATGGAATTTGTCTGTGATGTCTGATGTGTGTTTGTGTCGTGTGTGCTGCGTGTGTGTGATGTTTGTGTGACGTGTCTGTGTGAAGTGTGTGTGGTTGTGTGTGCGTTCCTACCTTGGTCTGGAAGCAGCAGTAGAGTTGCGTGAGGTATGAATGTGTGTGTGTGTGATGTTGGTGTGGTTGTGTGGTTGTGTGGTTGTGTGTGTATGTGTGTGATGTTTGTGTGGTTGTGTGTGCGTGTAGTGTGTTGTGTGTGTGTGATGTGTCTGTGTGAAGTGTGTGTGGTTGTGTGTGCGTTCCTACCTTGGTCTGGAAGCAGCAGTAGAGTTGCGTGAGGTATGAATGTGTGTGTGTGATGTGTCTGTGATATGTGTGTGCGTGTAGTGTGTTGTGTGCGTGTGTGTGCGTGTGTACCTTGGTCTGGAAGCAGCAGTAGAGCTGCGTGAGGTACGGGTGCTTCCTGGCGAGGGCCAGGATGCGTTTCTCCGTCAGAGTACAGTCCACGTCGTCGTCCTGCAGGATCACGTCCTTCTTGAGAACCTTCACCGCAAACACCTCGTCACTTCCTCTCTGCTCCGCCAACATCACCTGGTCACATGACACACCGCCGTCACCACACAACGCACACACTCTCCTCCTCAGATTTCTCTCGTCATTGTGCATCCAGATATTTATATATTTTTTTTATCTTTTGTACCTCTTTTTCTTGTTATTGGTATTTTTGGTGCTGAAAAGGAACCAAAGGTCAAAGGTCACACACTCACCTTTCCAAAGCTTCCTTTTCCCAGAACCTTGATGAACACAAAGTCGTGCAGGTTCATCCTCTTGGCCTCCGGAGCGCTGTGACCTTTGACCTCTCCGTTCTCTCCTCCCTCCAGGCCGCCTCCTCCTTCGTGGCTGTCCCCGCTTACCGTCACCGCGGCAACGGAGGACGCCGTTGACAGCGGGTGCGTCTTTTTGTGCTCGTCCCCGCGGTGATCGAAGGACATCGCCTTCCGGATGTTCTCCAGCTCCTTCACGTCTGAGACGGAGACAGAAAGGGAGATGAGTTTCGTTTGTGGACATTACAAAATCAATAAATGAAGGCTCCGCCCACCCTGGTCACATGGGGAGGTGGGGGCGGACTTTGAGCGGTCGTCCTCGCTCTGAGGCGTCTGCTGCTGGGGGTCCTGGCCCTGAGGAAGCTGTCAAAGACACTCGTCATCTTCATCACTAATTCAAATCATCTCATAATCAATTCCATGATCGATTCGATGTCTAAATGTGATTTTTGACCTTTTTCCGTCTCTGGGCGCTGTTGGAGATTTTGTCCGGTGTGACTCCGAGGTCGGAGAGGACCTTGGCGATGCCCCTGGCGTCCACGCCGCAGGTTGGAGCCACGTTGCTCTCACAGCGTCTGTGTACATTGACTTTACACACTGAGACACACACACACACAGGCACACAAAGATACACACACGCATACACATCAGCCAGTGTTTCTAGCATCATATGACACAATTCACTTTATTAAAAATAGCAAAACTATATTTATATATATATATAAAAAAAAAAAAAAAAAAAAAAACATAATAATAATAATAATAATAATAATAATAATAATAATAATAATAAAAAAACATAATAATAATAATAATAATAATAATAATAATAATAATAATAATAAAAAAACATAATAATAATAATAATAATAATAATAATAATAATAATAATAATAAAAAAACATAATAATAATAATAATAATAATAATAATAATAATAATAATAATAAAAAAACATAATAATAATAATAATAATAATAATAATAATAATAATAATAATAATAATAATAATAATAATAATAATAATAATAATAATTGCTTTACATGCTTTACATTACTATTTTTTTTGATGTGTGTATTTTTTCTTATTTTTGTTGTGTAAAGCCCTCACTCCTTTGTGAATCTGGCTTATATATTAATTCAGATGTAGATTCTTAATTGCGATATGGAGCGGGCCAGACCTTTACACTGCAGGCCCTGCCGCAGCAGGCCCCACAGCAGAGAGCCGCAGTGGTCGCAGAAGGTGAGGACTTTAAAGTTGTGGATGCCGAACTTGTGAGGCACGTTGACGCTGAACCTCTGAGAGCCGACTGTCTGGGAGAGAGAGACGCCCCGCTTGAATCAGAAACCATCAGGTCATACTGGGAAATTCATCGGAGCTGGATGGGGACAAATAAAGGAATGTGTTGGGCTACCTCCCCCACCGTGTCCTCCTGCTTCTTCATCCCTGCACACTTGGTAATGATCAGCTCATGGCAGCGTTTATGGACCACACAGGTACACACTGCAGCAGGGAGACACACACGCACACACGTTCACATGAGGAACATGTTAAAGTGTGTCGATGGGCTTTATTAAACACACACACACACACACACACTGTCCTACCTTGACACTGGTAGCCCTGCTTCCCTAAGACGCCCCTGCAGGTCAGAGAGAAAGTTATTCATTTGTTATTCTCATATTTATTCTCATGAATAAAGGTATAAACTCCATTACTGGACACTTTTGTTCCTTTTTTTTTTATCTGGTGTTCTCCAGTTGTGTATGTCACACTTTGAAAAGGACCCACGAAAAATAAAGCGAAGGCACAAACGCTCTTTTTTTTTTTTTCTATTTCCTCTGCAGCGTCTGGACAGTATGTACAAATCAGACGTTGTTTTGGGGAAAAGCTGCGAGCTGCGAGCGTGGTTTCCATGTGAGCCGCCGAACACAGTGTGTTGGGATGGAAACAAACACAGCTGCCTTTGTTTACTCCACCACACGCCACATAATAATAATAAGAATAAATCAGGTTAACCTGGTTACTGTCCAACACGTGGCTCCATGTCAGCAATAAGATTGAATTTTATTTTAAACGATGGCCAGTATTTTTAAGGTCATTGCAGAAGCAGCAACATTTTTTTTTTTTTTTTTACTTTTGCACAAAGTGAACAGCCTCTGATTTCTTAGTTTGATCAATTCTGAATTCTTCAATATACATACATTTATACATCCACTGTTGGAGGAAGCTGGACTCAAACCCCACACAGACACCAGAAGAACATGCAAACTAATAAAATCTAATCTAAAAAAAAAAAAGACAAAAACTGTCCAAAAATAGGAATTTACATCACGGTCAACTTCTAAAAGGAGCAGGTTTTATATTTATATTGTGTTTTATAAATCCGGTCACTGACGTAAGCACAAAAAATAGTGAGGCAGGATGTGTGTGTGTGTGTGTGTGTCCTCACCAGATGAAGTCCCTGCAGTGGGAGCAGTATGTGGGCTGCTTCAGGTAGGTGGCCATGAATTTGTGTCCGTTGACCTGGTGGACGCGGCGGCGGACGGCGCCCTGACGCTTCCTGGGACGCATCCGCTGGCGAAACACACGCTCCTCATTCTCACTGGAGCTGGCTGCAACTGAGCACACAAAAAACAACAACAAAACATAATGAATAACACACGGGTGCACAAAATGTGTGTGAAGGGCAAAAAGAAACCGATTCTTACAGATGTGTGATCCTGACCATGACGATGCATGTAACCACGAGGTGGTGTGTGTGTGTGAGAGAGAGGACTTTGGCCTTCAGGGCTAAATCTACCATGTGGGTGTTTTTCTTCTTTTCAGGGTAAAATGTCACAGAGTTCCTTGATTCTCTCTGTGGAGATTTCACTTATTGTTCTTATTATTTATTCATGTGTTCGTCATTTTCACTGTCTTCTAAAACAATAATATGCAGTTTAGTGTCGTGTTAAACCAACAAATTATTATTCCAATTTTTATTTTGAATATGTAAGCACAGATGTAGACACAGAGTGGAGGGAGGCCAGAAGTTATTATTTAGTTGCAGTGTGCACATTTCACCACCAGATGGCGCTATACCCTAGACACTGGTCTTTAAATTCTCACGTGAAATATCTCGCAATATAACGTATTTTATTCGAATATTCAAACACTAATGAATACATGTATTCATTAAAAGCAAGGGAAGTAATACACAATTCAATTTAAATGTATAAAAATATATTATTTATATTATATATTATAAAAAATTATAGAATATAGTGCGATTTTATAGTTGGGCTTTGGTTTAAGTATAAATGAGCCATCATGAAATATTAAAGGTCCAGTTAATTAAAATGACAATAAGACATTCTCCAACCCACAGGTTTATAATATGAAATCATTTCACTGACTTGGATTTTTTTTTTCAATTGTTCTTTGGAATTCAAATAATAATAAATGTTTGTGTGGTTTGCGTTCTCGTTTTCCTCTCTATCTGAACACCTGTGAACCCTGGAGGACTTTTCTCCCGCATTCCTTCTCCCCAACCCTGTCCTGTTCTGTCTTTTCTTCACTGTCATCGCCGTCGCCTAGCAACGGAGGACTGCTGCCTAGCAACAGTGTTCCACTGTGAAGGGTTCAGGGATGGGGAAGGTTGGTCTGTGATAGACACGCTGCTCCTCACTGATCGTCGTCATCAGAAAGCATCTCAAAAGTGGCCTGCGTGCTTGGGTGTGTGTGTGTGTGTGTGCGCGCGTGTGCGTGTGCGCGCGTGTGCGTGTGTCTATAAAAGCTAATAGGTTGATTGCAGCTCTCAGGCCTGACGATTTATCCATGTGCTCTTTGCAATGCAAACATACTGAAGTGATGACGGCAACCACACACACATACACACACGCGCACAAACGCACACACGCACACACGCACACACACAAATAAATATAATGTATGTTACAGCAGATAATGAAAGCAGAGGAGAGAGAGAGAGACTTGAGATATAATCCGATAAATATAAAAACCTAAATGAAGGTTTCCTGCAGAAAGTAATTCTCTCTCTCTCTCTCTCTCTCTCTCTCTCTCTCTCTTTCCCTTTTTCGATGATGTAATGGGTCCATTAGAGAACACTCCACTTTACTAATCAATTTATCACCCCCTCGCCCTCTCTCGACCTCCGGTTAACTCCCCGTCTGTCTCTTCCACACACACACACACACACACATAAATAACATAAGCGTTACTCGCCACAAAGGAGGTTTGACTTTTTCTGATTTACCTTTTTGATTGGACCCGATTATTCCGTCGTCTTATTTTCCAAACGAAGGTTCGGAACGAAATGAGAGTTTAAAAGTGCGAATCTTTACAGCCAGCTCCAGGCTTCTCGTGTTCAGACATGTTCAAAGTACACTCCCAATGAAAAGCCTCTTTATGGGGAAGTTGCTTGACTTGTTTTCTTAAGTATCGAACACGTTTACACCCTGAAGATGCCAATAATTCACAAATGTGAGCTGTGAACGCACTTGGAGTTATTTTAGGGTATTTACATTTAAATAGATGTATAAATGTTTACCCATTGACCTATGTCAGCCCATGCACATAAAATGCAATAATAATTCATATTTTCTTTTGTATATTAAAAACCTATCACCCACAAGAATATGGAAGTTGGGGGGTTTCGCCATTCTTTATGCGAATCGACTGATTTTTGTTGGTGCATAAATCAAAAAGGGGGGCTTTTTTTTTGTTATTGTGTCCTCTAAATTTTCCTCCTCTGCAGATAATCTGCTGAAATGAAATGAGACGAGATTAGACTAAAAGCTTCTGTGACGATGATGCTGCGGCTTCACTTTTGGGTCATTAAGCAAAGGTTAGAAAAGGATAACTGCTGGGATTCACGGGGCCATGTTTAAACACGCCCACACACACACACACACACTGAGCTTTACGCAAAAATAATAATAATAAAAAATAAAATAAATAAATAAATAATCTTACCTTCACTCGAGGATCCCAAGAGGTCAATAATGACATACACCTTCCCCTCCGGCTCCAGGTCGATCTGCACACGCACACGTTACATTTAAACAATTACAAACACTTTTAGGTCATTGTGTTTTTTCAATTTAATTCAAATTCTCTCAAATTCATTCTATTAAAAAAAACACATTTTTATCTATATGGAAAAATACTGTCGCACAAGAAGTGTCCGATTTGTGAGATTGTAACATCCGGACCAAAGTGTCACAGCGTCACACGTGGTAACGTGCAGAAGAAAGAAAGTTGGAGGGAAAACACACACACACACACATCCCACACACACAAAAGAGGTTAACACATATCCTGCCTCACACCCACACAACCACACACATTAACACAGACACACTGAGGTCTGAATGTTTTTGGGCCAAAGACAATCCATTGAATGGCTACATGTCTGGGTGAGTATACATATTGAATGTGTGTGTGTGTGTGTGTGTGTGTGTGTGTGTGTGTGTGTGTGTGTGTGTGTGTGTGTGTGTCTGTGTGTACTGTCTCATGAAAGCGAGTTGGCATCAGCCACAAGGGCTCACTGAGTCCCTACCAGCAGCTAGAACCACCCACAGTGTGCGCACACACACACACACGCACACACACACACACGCACGCACAAACATGTTACACAGACACACACAGTGAAGACGTGGGTTCAGTAAGAGATAGAAAGCAGAGAGAGAGAGAGAGAGAGAGAGAGAGAGAGATGAGGGGGAGGACAGAAAGTGTCAGATCGTTCCAGTGTGTGTGCGCGTGTGTGTGTCTTCGTGATCTGGACCATCAGCACTTTGACTTTTAACACAATCTTCATTTTCATTGGTCCACAGGTTGATGACGGTGCGGCAAAAAGGAAGGAAGTGGCTGCGAGGGCGCCAATATGACCAGCAGAGATTGAACACAAGATTCACAGTCATGTCACATGTTCGGTACAAGAACACACGCAGGAAAAAAAAAAAAACCCACAACCAACCACGACAACAGCCAGCTCTGATGATGACGTGGACCAAGAGAGAAAACAAAAGGAAATAGACTCCAAACATCCCAGACACACACACACACACACACACACACACACACACAGACACACCACCTCCCTTCCTGTGAGGTCACAGCCTCCATCCATCAGCTGATTGCCGACTTTGCTCCGACTCACAGGTGCAGATGTGACTAAATATAGCAGGAGAGGAAGGAAAAGGCCCCCTGCTGTGTGTGTGTGTGTGCGTTTTTAATCCACACACAGACACACACGAGCTTCACTGCTTCTCCCTGTTTATGTGAACGAGACGACAACTGTATGCACATAAAGGTCAGAGGTCACTCACCCGTCACACGCGCAAACCTGAACACAGACACGGGAAGAACACGCAACAAACACGCAAACTCCACACAGAAAGACCCGGCTAATTACAGCCATGACGTCATCACAACCAGAGAGAGAATGACACAACTACACACGCTACACAACACACTGCGGCAGAACGTTACTCTCACAGGTCACATGATTTTTTTTTTTCATCGTCTTGTTTTTCTTCACGTTTAAGTTGCAGCCAAAGCCAATTTATCTACCTTATTGGAGAACATTGTCAAACTGTGCATTTGTTTATGGAAAACACACACACACACACACACACACACACACACACACACACACACACACACTTAAATTCAATTGCAGGCTTTAACTCAATTAAGCAGGTCTACCTCCGTCCTTGCCCCTCTGCCCTAATGCATCTGAAGCATGTGTGTGCGTGTGTGTGTGTGTGTGCGCGCGTGTGTGTGTGTGTGTACACTGGTCCTAATGATGATCAGTCATTCAAAAGTGACACGACGTGATTATTTATCCCAATTAGAGATGAATCTGTCGTAGAAAATGTGATTATTGTTGGTCGGACATCAGTAAACTGACACACACACACACACACACACACACACAGTTGTGTTGTTCACATGAAATCCTTTGCACACGCAACTTGTAGCTTCACACGTGATGAAAATGTTTCACACGCTGTGTGTGTGTGTGTGTGAGAGCTCATGTATAAAAATAAAGGCCGTTTATGGGTGACAAATCCCGTCCACACCTGCTGACTGTATGCCCACACATACACAGACACACAACAAACATACACACACAGGCCACAAACACACACACCCGCATTTCAAGGTTGAACTGAGAGCACGTGACATTTTTCAACTTACAGCTCAGACACACACGTGCACACAAACACACACACTTTGAGGGACAAAGACAGACCGAACAGGGAGGACATTGTGTTGTGTCTGGGGAGTGATACACCGCAGACCCTTCACACATGCATGCAGAAAATACACACGCATGTGCACACAGACACGCACACAGGCTCTCTGTCCTCCGGTATTAAAATACAAGATCAAATATCTGGTTTCTCTGATATTTGACGTTTTTTTTCTTTATACTTTGAGCTGCACATTTTCACAGCTGCTGATACAGTATTAAAATTGAAAACTCAGCAGAGCCACCAGCCAAGAAGTAAAAAAAAAAAAAAAAAAAAAAAAAAGGTCCAGACTGTATACATGCAGGAGGAGAAACTGCAGCGTCTACTGTCAGACGCAGTAGACGTACATTCATTTACTTTATATACATATATTCTATTTTATACACATCCATTTTATTTTGCAGCTTTTGTTTTACGTACTTTTGCCAAAATAGGATTTTGTCCCGTGACCACACAGCTGGACTCACTCCTGCTGCTAATGGACTTCCTTTGCTTCAAACAAAGCAGAAAATAACACACACACACACACACACACACACACACACACACGCGCGCGCGCGCAAGCACAGCTGTCGGCCTGTGTGTCTGTCTAAGCCTAATTTGTCCCTGTTGAATAAGTGATGCTGGCTGCAGCATTGTGAACACGCCAGAATACACACACACACACACACACAGGTACATTCTTCACCTTCATGACTTGTGGCCGACACCGGTCTTAAAGCTAAAATATTTTATATTTTAAACAAAATGCTTCAAATAAAACCCTCATCAAGATAGTCAAGAGCCTACTGAGAGCTTAACATGTCGAAAAACACGTGAACTCGAACACGCGTGACTCAAACGTTGAAATGAATAAACGATCTTATCAGATTTTGTTTACGGTGAACCTGTATTTATGAAAAATGTCGCATTCTGTCCATTTCTGTCTTTATCGGAGTCCCTGATTTTAAATGCACTTCAGTGGAATCATCTAAAAGGATTCATGAGATTAAAAAAAAAACATTCAAAATCACTTTTTGTCGTTTTCTGCATCTGTTCACACATGAAACTGTGAACGCTGAACGCAGCACTTTG
Organism: Colistium nudipinnis; assembly: GCA_016785305.1. Classification (NCBI taxonomy): domain Eukaryota; kingdom Metazoa; phylum Chordata; class Actinopteri; order Pleuronectiformes; family Rhombosoleidae; genus Colistium; species Colistium nudipinnis. Next base: position 436,216 of record JAFBJU010026069.1, on the reverse strand, counting down.
CGTTTCCTCCTGGTTTCACATGGAGATAAAGAATATCGAAAAAAAAAAAAAAAAATCACCTCCAACTGACTCGTGTCAGGGCGGATGATAAACACACAGGAGGAGGAGGAGGAGGAGGAGGAGGAGGAGGAGGACGCACAGATACAGAGAGGCCACTGATGTACGACATGAAAAACTGCGCGGAGGTCACATGTTCGTCTTCACGTGTGCATGTGAGTGTGTTGATCCTGTGATGAGCCGGGCTCATCACAAATGTGTACTTGAACATGTAAATAAACCTCTCCCCCATACAGTATTGCTCTGTGTACTACTTCATTAATACTGTCTCTCTCTCACACACACACACACAGTCATTCCTGCCGATGAGATAACACAAGATGCTGTGGTGTAAACTGCAACACAAGCACATCTTACCACACATATGCACACCGACAGGTTAACTACACACACACACACACACACACACACACACATTGGCCGTGCTGACTCCAAACATACCTGAAGCGTGAGTCCACCATTGGCTCTTTTTTATATAATGGCCGTTTGGCCTTTTAGAAACATGACGGCCCTGAACGCCACACGGCACACACACACACTCACAGACAGATTACTCATCCAACAATAATAATAAAAAATAAATAAAAAAAAACCTGAGCAACCCAGCTGGAAACATCTGTGAAAGAGGTCCCTACGTGCGACAATATTAATAACTTCAGAGAATAAACCCACTTTTTCGCCTGAGGATCCATAAATAAGAAAAAAATACACTTTTCAACCAGAAGAAGTTATACACCTCTTTCTCTCATTTCAAATAAAAAACATGTTGACGAGACTATCTTTCAGATTGGCCGTACTCATCCAGGTCAGCCATGTTATTCATGTCCGACTCTGATTAAATTTTCTTTCAACCCACAGCTGAACAGTGTCGACTGGCCTCGGCGCTGAGAATGATCTGCTGGTGTTGTTTACTGTGCGGTGTCGCCGGTAACCGCGGCAACCAGGCCCTGGAGGAGAGTCCAGGGAACATGTTTGGGCACCTACAGGATTTTATTTTTTTTATTTTTTTTTATTCTCATGTCTCTGAGGTTAATTCAAAGATTCAATGATCAACGTCACATGTCGTCATCTGAAGCAATTTTTTTTTTTTTTAACCTAATCACACTGACACGCATTCCTTCAGGACACACACACACACACACACAGAAACTGTCCCAAAGCTTTTACAGTATCACATGAGCCTCAGTCAAGCTGGAATCATGTGGCTGCATGTTTCCTCAGAGAGACCAAGAGACTCGCTGATACTGAGACACACGGTAGGTAGAAAATAAAAAATGAATTTATTGAACTGTAAATAAGCATCTAGTATCTAAAAGAATTTATGAAAATCCTAAAAGGCATTCTCTGATCAAACATTTCCAACATGAAATCAAATGTTTGGCTTTGAACAAAGTGCCTCGATGGCTGTTTGTATTTAGACATTGAACATGTTGAAATAATAAGAAAAATACTTTTATAATTCCTCGTAGTAAAGTATCCAAACTTGTAGGATTTGTCGGACTCGTCCTCGTCTTCCTGTTTGTGAGGAAGTGAAGCTACGTGAAGCTTCACCGTTACACACATTCCACACGTGTTTGACCCCTGAGCTCCAATTTCATGATTCAAAATTATTTTTTATTTTTTTTATATATATATAATATTTTCTGAGGACATCATAACAGGATGTAAATCACAGCGAGAAAACAGACAAATCAAACAAAAGTGGAAGCATAATCTCCTCAGAAATAAATATTTAAATATAAATTCTATATTTCTTTGCAACATTTTTCAAATATAGAATATGTTACAGAAAAAGAATGCAGGGGGATGTCTTATTTTATTATAAAGTTTGGCCTTTACGTCTAAAACAGGAAATATGCGATGACAAATCCTCACACTGTAATATTCTGCTTGAAACATTTTTCTACAAACAGAAACAAATATAAATCTTCATCATCATTTTTTTGTCCTCTTGTGTCTCGTGGGGAAAGTTTGTGTTCACACTGATCTGACAGGAAGTTGTCATCCCACATTCCTCACATATTTGTGTCGCACTGTAGAAACCGTTACACACTGTACATGGACTGGACAACAGCTGCTTAATAATAATAATAATAATAATAATAAATAATAATAAATAATAATAATA
>JAFBJU010026069.1:377548-434019 GCA_016785305.1 Colistium nudipinnis | reverse complement strand
ATAATAATAATAATAATAATAATAATAATAATAATAATAATAATAATAATAATAAACACAGAGAGAGGAGGACAAGGGGGACGAGGACATCTCTCTCTCTCTTCCTTTCTTCCTCTGGGAAGTAAACTTGGACAGTGAAAACAGGAAGTAGGGCCTTCCGTGTGACTCAAAAGCACTATTTTTGGACTCACACACACAGAAACTGTTTAACACACACACACACGCACCCACACACACCACTGCACCCGCTTTCCTTGTGACCCCCGGAGCACAGGGTGAGGACGGAGCTCTTCCTCAATCGATCAAAAATCGATTGATTTGTTACATTTACACATCTTTTCATATTGCTTCATCACATGAATACACAACCAACACAAAGCCATTAACTATTTGTGCTCATTGTGTAGTGAAGCTAAAAAAAATGGTTTTCTATAAAAATGTCTCTTTGTCCAGATGTGGGACGACGGACAAGTTTGGTGCTTTGACCTTTTCTGCTGCATTCTGCGTCTTTGCATTAGAACAAAAGCTCAGTGACAGACTCCCACATTCCTCAGATTACTGGACGTCCCTCATCAACACGACACACGCAACGCACGCAACGCACGCAACGCACGCAACGCACGCAACGCACGCAACGCACGCAACGCACGCAACGCACGCAACGCACGCAACGCACGCAACGCAACACAACTCGTGTTTCTCTTTTTTTCCGGCTAACATCTCGAACGACCATCGTAGACGCGCTAAACGGCAGGACGGCCACCCAGAAATCTGACTGTGTCACAGTGACATCGTCACATTCACACACGAACACACACACACACACACACACCCAGAGTCATATTTCCAGTTCCAGTTCATTTACTTCTGGCTGGTAAACAGCCACTTTGTGGATGTTGACAGATTTAACAAAAGGGAAAGTGATGGTCACATTGTTCATTTCGATGTTTGAACATTTGATGAGATTAAAGCCGATTTATAAAACCACGATATCACACACACACCATCCATTACACAACACTGTGTGTCTTTGTGTGTGCGTGTGCAGGTATGGTTTCTGCTGACGGCGACAGTTGACAGGTCGTGTATGGGCCTGCAGGAGAACAATGGGTGATGTTTGGCGATTAATCATTTTTCTACTTGTTTATTATTTTAATAAAAATTGGGGTTCATCAAGCATCTGCCTCATCCACTCAGATATGAATATTATATAAGAATAATGTAATATTTTCCTATGATGACTTTAACAATGCTATACTGTTTAATATAACAGCAGCAGGACCTTTACAAGTTATGTTACCTTCATGTCCCTAAACACACGACATATTCATCATATTTTAAAAATAAAAAAACGAAATATATAGAAAACTTTAAATCAATCATTTTCTGAGGAATATATGAATATTATATAAGAATAATGTAATATTTTCCTATGATGACTTTAACAATGCTATACTGTTTAATATAACAGCAGCAGGACCTTTACAAGTTATGTTACCTTCATGTCCCTAAACACACGACATATTCATCATATTTTAAAAATAAAAAAACTAAATATATAGAAAACTTTAAATCAATCATTTTCTGAGGAATGCGTCAGCTTTTGTGTCCCTGGAATAAACATTTGAAAGAAAAAATACACACCTAAATAATGCAAAAAAATACATATATATATATATATATATTTGTTTAACTTACTTTCTCTTTTGGTGAATGAATGAGACAAAATAAAAAAAAATAAAGAACTTTTAACTCTCTCTAATTGTCTGAGATTACACAACCCCAAGGTGAGGATGAAGTCTGGACACGTGGTGGGAACCGGATCAAAAATTCCTCTCATTCCTCCAAAAAAATATATATATATAATTACGGATGAAATCACGACACACGTGAATCTGAGCCAACTCCACACGTTACATACGTGTAAAAAGCATCACATGCTCCCACAACACGTAAACTCTCACAGATAAGAGATTTAAACTTCACCTCCAGCGGAACCAAACACGCTTGTTAATCAATCTATCGACATCCACACGCGTGTGGAGCATCACACGCCTCCTGCAGACGTGACCCACATCTCTAAAGATGTCTGCCATGAGGAAGACACTTATCTTCATCCTCCTCTTCCTCTTCTGCACATCTGTCTGTAATGGACCTGAGGGCCGGCCCACACACACACACATGGGCGCGCGATACACAGATGTTTCTGTTTGTGTGTATGTATATGTACATCAGTGGGTTGGTGTGTACATGTATGTTGTGTTAGTGTATGTTAACATGAATGTGTACAAGTACATGTGTATACATCTGTTGGTGTGTACAGGTACAAGGTGGTGTACATGCGTGTGTACAAGAGTGTGTACATGTGTGTTAGTGTGGAAAGGTGCATGAGTGTGTTAGTCATCATGTATACAGGTACATATGTGGACATGAGTGTGTGGGTGTGTGTATACATGGATGTGTACTTGTTTGTGTACACACGTGTTTACATGTGTGTGTACATGTTAGCGTGTACACACGTGTTAGTGTGTACATGTGTCTACAGGCACAGCTGTCTACATGCGTATGTCTGTGTACATGTGTGTGTACACACGTGTTTACACGTGTACATGTGTGTCCTCTCACCCAGTCCTCGTAGTGTCTCCTGTCCCGGTGCAGGACGTCCTCCAGCGGGATGATGCAGTTGGCCACGAAGTCGTCGTAGCCGATGGGCGCGTCGTGGAACACGGACAGTTCGAGGCGGCGTCCGTCGCGGAGCTCGGCGGTGAACTCGTGGTTCCACACCGGGCTGTTGGTCCTCTGCCGGGTGGGGGTCTGTCCCACGCGGGAATCGTCCACGTTGAGGGCGGCGTATGTGTCCAGGAGGAAGCCCTGGCTCTTGGGGCCGACGGCGTGTCGCAGGTACCAGGCGGTCGGCTTCAGGTGGAGAGCCTCGCAGATTTTGATCTTCAGCTGCCCGTTGAACACCACCATGTTTCCGCGGTCCTTTCCTCCAGGGGTCCACCCACCCCCGTGTGTGCGTGTAACCCGGGGTTCTGCGAGCCTCTGCTCGGCCACGAAGCGACGGAGCTCCCGCCGAGTAACGGCTCAGTTCAACCGGTGGTTCACTCCGGGATTTTTTTTTCCTCCCTCCTCTTCCTCCAAACAAATAAAAAATAAAATGAAAATAAAAAAATTGAGACGACTTTGAAAAAATAAATGAAAAATGTTTGAAAATGAAAACACTAAAAGGCTCTTTTTAATAGACAGAAAATATATAATATTCACCAGTGGAGTTTCGTCCTATTCACCCGGGAAGTGTCCTCACAGACGTCCGGAGTAAACAGTCTGTTTCCAGGCCCCAGATGTGGGTCCGTGTGTCATGTTTGTTTGCGTGTGTGTGTGTGTGTGTTGAATATGTAGATATGTCAATTAAATTAAACAATATAAAATAGTCCGTCAGCGAAAACACGAGTGGAGACACGAGCCCCCCCACACCCTGGTGGAGGAGGTGGGAGGCGGCTGCCGGGGGAGAGGAGAGGAGGGGCGGCTGCAGGATGGAGGTGGACCCGCTCCCCGGTGCTCCGTGTCCGGCCTGAGGAGGTGCTGCTGCTCGGTGCTTCACCTCTGTCTCCCCCCGCTGCTCCGTGTCCCTCGGTGTCCCTGGGTCTCCGGTGCAGGAAATGGGAGAGACACGTCAGAGGAGGAGGCGGGGGGAGGAGGAGGAGGAGAGAGGAGGGAGGAGGTAGGAGGAGGAGGAGGCTTCTGGAGCTAGATGAAAAAAAGTGATGATGAAGAAAAGATATGAAAAACATTTGCATCCTGCACATCTGAGTCATGCACGAGTTAAAATCTGCAAACATCTTTGAATGCACAGGAGCACGTGTGCAGACTGAAAAGAAGGACTCACACACACACAGGCGGAGGTGCAGGAGGAGGAGGTGATGTCCCCCGTGTCTCCAAATCCAGGACTCAGGAGAAGGTTGCACAACAAAGAAAATGGGTTAAAAATGTGCAGCAATGACTAAATGTCCCAATGACGACTTGTGCGTGTGTGAACAAAAGCTGCAGATGGTGTTGCAACAAGGGATTTTTTTTTTATATGGAATGCCATTGGAAAATGAGGCATGCATTGTTTCTGTAAAAATCACTGTTTTCCATTTAACAGTAAAATCAAGTCTGCATTCAAATTGCCACACACACACACACACACAGACTCATTCTTGACTGTGTGGCACATGTGGCTTAAATGTGATCTATTGAAAAGTCAGTCAAAGGGTCAGGGATGTCGTTCAGTGACATTAGAACCGACCATGAGTTCAGGAACATGCCAACAGCAGAACACGTGTGTATATATATGTATACACAAATTAAACTGCACATTTATCTGCACAAATCAAATACAGTCACTATCTGGATTCATGCAACATGATAAGTACCTGGTCCTATTTTTTCATTTGATCAAAACGAAGTTTCTCGCCACATTAATACGTTTTTTTTTTCTAAGTTCCCCATCACATTATTTTGTTGATTTATAATAAATAAAATGCACAGATTTAACTTTTAAAGTCTTTATATCTCCTGCTTGGGTGAATGTTGTCATCACACCTGGACTGACTCGAACCTTAAAACCTGATAAAAAAAACCTTCTAACAACGAGTCTATTTGAAATATACATTATATTATAGTTATATAAAATAAATAAATCCAGATTCAGATGTGACTCCACAGCATCCAGTGGCTGCTGTTGTTCTCGTGGGGTACTGAGGACCTCTGCTGGAAATCTAACGCAGCTACAAGAGGAAACACAAAAAGGACAACTACTGTATATTATGTGGTCTAACAGGTCATTTACAAAGTTTCCAGTGTTCAATAAATCAAAAGGATTTACATTTTCCTGTCGTGGATTTTAAATCAAATCACCCACTTTGTTGCCTTAAATTTGACTTCACATCAATGATCTGCTGTAATTATCCCAAGGCTCTTGTGGGGTCAAATACATCTTTCTTTTTTTTTGCTTTTTGCATTATACAAAACGAACTGATGTTACTTTTAAACTATTTAAATCTTCTAATTGTGAGAATGTTGTCATCACACCTGGACCGACTTTACCTTGAAAACCTGAAATAAAATATATTAAAACCTTCTATCCACCAGTATATCCTATATGATAGGATAGGATTGGATATTATATTATATTATATTATATTATATTATATTATATTATATTATATTATATTATATTATATTATATTATATTATATTATATTATATTATATTATACAGATAAATCAGATGTTTCAAACCAGCTGTAATGATGGATTTGACTGCACAGCATCCAGTGGCTGAAGTTTAAAAACGTGTGGTACTGGGGCCCTCTGCTGGACAAAAACTACAACTACAAGATGAAACTAAATGAAAATATTATTTTTTATTTACATGGTTTTATTTCTAATTTACTGTATTTTTTCTATGTTGTGCAATAATATGACTAAATATGTTAGTAATATAATATATTATATAATATAATATAACATTCACACCAGTGGTTCACACACCCCACAGGAGTCACAACCCTTTGTGTGGAAGCTGCTGCTCTACTTTATCACTTATTGTTGTCCAAAGTGTCTGACAAATGCATTCAAACCATTAAAATAAAAGCTCTGACCGAAAAGAGCGATGCCGATACATTAATAGAACATAGAAAAACAATTGCAAGAACCTTTACCAAAGTAAAAAAAAATCGAAAAATGACTGAACCCCTATTCATTTCACTGAAAAATAATCCTTATCGTGCGAAAGAGGTGAAGTAAAACGTCTGCTTTCGAACTAATCACAACACAGATAATTTCCGGTTTAGATTCCAAAACAAAACGTCGAATTAAAAACTGTAGGTGCTTTTGTTGTGAAAATGTGCTTGTTACAGTTAAATCTCGTATGTTTGACGAAAATAATCATTATCCGGCGGAAGTGGTTTGCTAACACTTCCGCTTTCGAGCGGATCAGAAAACGGCTAATTTCAGTAATTTAAATATAACATATCAAACAAAAACCTGACGTGACTTTATTGCAAACATTTCAACGCACTTATTATAAATAAATCTCGTAAAATTGACGAAAATAACCTTTTTCCTCCGAAAGAGGTTTGGTAACACTTCCGCGTTCGAGCGAATCACAAAACGTCTAATTTCCGCTATGTATTTAAGACATAAAACCTCAAATAAAAACTTGACGTGACATTGTTATACATGTACTTATAGTTTACTCCAATATTATGATTTTATTGAGAAATTATCCTTTTCCTGCGGAACTGTTTGTTAAAACTTTCGGTTTCGAGTGGATCGCAAGACAGCTCATTTAAATATACATATATGTGAAATATCAAACTTAAACTAAAAACTTGACGTGATTTTGTGACGTGAAAAAAAAGTTGTTATAGAATCCCCAGTTATGAAAAAAATAAAAAGATGGAGGTAAACTAATATAGATTTTTTGTTGACAGTGTATAAGAATTAAACGTGAAATAAAAAAGTGCAGCAGAGGGAAGTGGATAATTCAGGATACAGAGCATTTTTTTTTACTTGTTTTTTCCTTCCTTTAGCCTTTTCTAGACTCATCATAGTGTGTTTGTCATCACGACTGTTGCTATGGTAACTCATCAGCGCAGTAACATCCCTGTGGCTGCAGGAAAATAACTTAGGCCCGAGAGGAACTTTTTTTTTCTTCCTCTCTCAGTGGCAGCAGGAATGAATGGAAAATTCCTTTAGGCGAGTCAAAAAGGAAACTAAGAGGCTGCATTTTTCCCAAATCACTGCAGGAAAGAGTTCAACTATTTTTACTCCTCGTGATAAAACATCAACTTTACTTCGTCATATATTAATTGAGGAATTAGGTTTCCTCTTAGGTGTCTGTGTGTGACCTTTTGAACCCGTTTACACTTGTATTTTCTCATTTTGTTTAAATTCATTCTAAAAGGCTTGAAATAAGTTGGTTGTGTTATTTATATATAAAACGTTTTTTTTTACTCTACATCTTGTAAATAGGAATAACGTTATAACACACATTATATATATATATATATATATATTTACCTGTGCGACTGTGTTTTTAAATGATTTAAAACAATATTATTTACCCATGCTCATGCATTTTGTCCTCCATTCTTCTTATTATGACCTTAATATTGCCAGTAATATTTTCTTACTCAATTATTTGTCAAGATTTAATTGTCAAAGACCAGGTGATGTGGCAGAAAGCTCAGATAAATCAGACTCACTTCACTGTGAGTTGCAGTAACAGCCGATAAACAGCAGATGGCGCCAAACACCAGTAAACTACAATTACTCCTTAATCCCCTTCTTCAAAGGCACTTTTAAATTCTGCTCTCTTTCTGTCATCCACTGACCTTAGTGTGTGTTCCATTGTGTGTATGTTGATAGGAATGACGTCATGTTGTGTACTTTGTATGTTTTACATCACATGACATCAATATGAGAGAAAACACGGACATTAACCCTACCTGCTCTGTATCATGCGTCGTCCACCTCCCTCTGCTGCACTTAGTTATTTCACAGTTTAATTATAAACAAACATCAATATTAGTTTCCCCCCACCGTCTTTTTCCATTTTCCTCACTGTGGGTTCATTGTGTAGGACTCAATCAATATTCTTACGTTGGCCCCCTGGGGGGGAAGGTTAAAAAAAGATCCATAACAGGATTCCACTCAAGCAGCAGGAATAACAACAAACAAAGCCAATTTGAGGTGAATTTTAATACCACCTTGAGATTTAAACTGGAAGATTTGTGCATCTCATCTTTTAGACTGAACATTTTGAGGAAGACTGAGCGTGCATTTCATCCTAGGATTAAGATAAATGATGTGTGAGGGAAAATACATTTTCTCTGTGACACCAGATTCTTAAAAACAATGAATTCTACTTTTCAAACCTCGCCAGAAAATAAGTGAATATTGATGAGTAAAAGATTCAAATCTTCAGATGCTCGACCTTGTCATTTATCTCCACTTGCGAGGGGAATATAAAGCCCTGGTGGGAGTTTCTTATCACGGGACGTTTGATTAATTCTCCTCTCTAGTTTAGAGGCAAAGCAGATGGTCTTGTTGATGGCAAAAAGACCTGCAAAATTAGGACAAGGTAAAAAAAAAAAGGTGCACGTCAGCATCAGCACCGCGGAGAGGAAAACATCATGCTGCAGTAAACCAGCTGTTTCCTCACAAAGTGGCTGAGAAACCTGCTGTGGTTAAAAGCCAGAGGAGCCATAAACGACATATTCAAAAACACATCAAATATCGGAATATTTTCAATAAATATGTCAAAAAATCACCATTGCATCCATACTGATGGTCAAATATTTAACACAATTCATATGTAATTGTTCAAATATAAATAAAAGACATCAACGAATCAAAATATGCACCAGAATTTATGGATGATTTTGATTTGATCAAGGATGAACATTTGCAAACTCTACTTCCTGCTTGACTAGAGGATAGAGACCGATTTAAAATAACAAGAAAACATCGCGATGATCAATATGCTCAATGATTGATGACTCTGAGTCACTGAGATCTTTCATTTTTGTCCCGGGATGAATAAACTGAGAATAACTGACTGCCGAACACTGTGATGGATTTAGTGATACGTCTCCAAATCATCTCGGAGCGAATGTTCCACCGTAAATTGCAATTCTGCTGCAGTTTTTATTAGCTGCAATGTGTGTGTGTGTGTGCTGCAGAGAAAACGTGTGTGAAATGTTTTAGGATTACTGTTTTCTTTACAGATTTGAAGGACTTGTTAGTGAACAGGGATTTATTGATTGATGATCTATCTATCTGACACCGTGCATTCTATGAATGCATGTGTGAGTGTTACATTCACACTGAAAAGTAACAAATGATAACTCACACAACACCTCCCTTCCTAGAGTAAACCACCACTGATCATAAGGGGGGTTTAATTCTCACCTTTATACCTGCAGCCTGTACCAAAACCTTAAGAGATGGAGCTCACTTTAATGCTACAGCAATGAAAATCTTTTTTTTTTTTTTTTTTTTTTCCTGAACACGCTCATTTAATCATATAATATATTCCCTACCATTTAAATAAACACTTATGATTTTACTATCTTTACAAGAAGCAAAAATAAAGAATTCCACATCAAAATAAAACCCTTCAGATGGTACGATCCAATATTCTGGCCTCTGACATCACCAGACCAATAAAAACCAGGAAGTGCTGTGCAGGCCCCGCCCACAAACACCAAACCGTTAAAGATAAATGACTAACAAAGAAACAATTACACACACTTTAAACCTGTAACGGAATAAAAAGAAAGTGAAATATTTTTTGTTATACATATGAAGACATGTAAAATGTAACAAACGAAATATACAACACAAAGAAACGAGTGTAGAGCAACATGTGTATAAAAAGGGATAAATCTCAGTTTCCCTCTCTCTCTCGCTCTCTCTCTCTCTCTCTCTCTCTCTCTCTCTGGTGCTATTGGGACACTGCTCCTTTAACTGTGTATAAAAAGAAAGTGAAATATTTTTTGTTATACATATGAAGACATGTAAAATGTAACAAACGAAATATACAACACAAAGAAACGAGTGTAGAGCAACATGTGTATAAAAAGGGATAAATCTCAGTTTCTCTCTCTCTCTCTCTCTCTCTCTCTCTCTCTCTCTCTCTCTCTCTCTCTGGTGCTATTGGGACACTGCTCCTTTAACTGTGTCTCCCTGCTCATGCTCGGTGTGTCGGTGCTCTGTACCGGAGTCTCTCTCAGTCTCACCCCGCGGAGGAGAGGACCACAGCGGGGACAGCACGGAGGGACACGCGGAGGGGGGACATCCGTCCATCATCTGTCCATCATCAGTCCATCATCATCATCTGTCAATCATCTGGCTCAATCTGTGGGATTATGTGGCGTGACGCGAAAGGGGATTGTCAGTCCGTGTTGTCACAGTGGGGACAGTGTAAGTTGTGTGTCTGACCTGTGGGGACATTTCACCGGATCATCGTTGAACATCTAGGGTCCAAAAATGTCCCCCTCAAAGTTGCGTGTCTTTGTCCTGGACGGTCGTCTCCACGCACATCCTGAGCGTGCGTGATTCCTATTTTTATTTTTTATTTTTTTGACCCAGAGGCGTCACAGGTTGGACACGCGCGCGCCTGATGTCCACCAGCTGAGGGGACATCCGGACGCGTGTCCTCCACCCTCCTGCAGACACACACGGACACCCTGCCCGTCCATCATGGGTGGCGATGATGCCGCTGCGGGGACGCGCGCGTGCGCGTGGAGCGCCGGGTCCACCCGCTGCGCGCTGAGGACGTACCTGGGACTTTTGGTGATGCTGAATGTCCTGGTGCGCGCGCACGCGTCCTCCGGGTCCAGGACCTGCGACAGGAGCTGCTTCTCGGGCACGTGCACGAACGGGACCTGCGCGTGTGAGCACGGATGGGTCGGGGACCAGTGCCAACACTGTCAGGGCCGCTTCAAGTAAGTTTCTGATCAAATCACAGCTTAGTCCTGGATCAATGAATGCCACCACACATCCGCTCGGCTTCTCCTGCATGTCAGATTAGATTCCATCAGAATAATATATTAGATTAGGCCCAACTTTATTCAGGCATGGTGCAGATTACAGGTGCAGAGCCAATGGAATGCCGCCTGGCCTGTAACCAGAAGTGAAAAGAATAGGCAAATGGGTTTTGGAGGTACAGTGGCACGCATGTCAAGTATAAATGTGTATAAATATCCACATAGAAACACGTGTGCAGACTGTACCTGTGCACACGCTATGCTTAAGTGCCAGTATGTGCACATGCACACGTCTGAGCGCCTGAGCTCGAATATGCACTTTATGACTTTTTTCTAAATGGGACCACATGTAATTTTAATGCCCGGGCAGCAGATTGGTCTGAGCCACTTTGCATGTTCACACTGGCTTTATAAAAAAAAAAAAAAGAAAAAAAGAAGCCTCCAGTTGCCTTCAAGCGCACGTCCTTTGAAAAAATCCGAAGTGGCCCGTCAAGCCGTTTTATTTCAAACATGTTCAAGAGGCCGAGGTCACTCCGCTTTCCATCCGCCGCTGTAGTGAGTCAGATTTTAATTTCCGCCAGAACCACAACTTCTCACGTTGCAAAAATATTTTCCGGCTGCCAAAACACAAACGACAGAACAAGCTATGATTATTATTTTTTTCATTTTCCACACAGCGCTGTTTAAGGTCTCCTCTCTGGTTCTGATGCTTTCCTTTTTTTTTTTTTTTTTTTTTTTTATACTTGAAAGCTGCTAAGACGGTTAAGATCGACTGAATGAAGCATGTGAGTGTCACATCAGCTCCTACAAAGTGTTGCATTGTGGGTCGTTTGCAGCTTTCACTTTGCAGTGAGACCTTCACTGAAAATCAGAACTTCTGGCTTCAGACATGTTGCGGCCAACAAGGACATAAAAGTGAATGAATTCATCATTTTTCTCATTTCTGAAGTGCTACATTTATTTATAGATACATTTTAGTTTTTTTTATTCCCTGTCCTACGATTAAAAGGTCATATTTGGAGAGGTTGACGAGAAATGCGGTTGATTACTACATTGCCCGATGGATATTTCCCCTCCAAATCCGTCGAGAGAAGCTGTGATTTTTAGAATCCTGCTTTTCACAATTCTCAACTCATCTCAGAAGAAAAAAAAACAAAAAAAAAACACGTGCAGAGACTGCAGTCTGCACGTTTCTCTCTGGAGGATTTTTTCTCATCGATCCGTCCGTCAGTGGGATTGTTGTTGTGAGAGCGCTGAACGGGAAGACGACAACAACAACAACAACAACCACAGACAGACAAACAACAACACACACGAGCCGCGTCCATTAATACTAAGTAGCGTCTCACATATACGTGAAATGATGGCGAGTGTTTCCCGAAGAAAAAGCGTGGCCTGAAGAGTGACCTGAAGTAACCTCCTTAGGTTTCACTTAATAATAAATGATAAGGCAATATCTTATCTTATCTTATACCAGGAAGAAAGACGTTTTTAAATGTAAGGGATGACAGATTACGAGTAAATAAGGAAATCAAATCAAATAGGAAAAAGTGAATGATATCCTTTCATAAGTCAGGGTCAAAGGTCAAATACAGTCAGATATGTTTCATTCATCATATCAAATATGTATACGTTTATATTTATCTTCTCATTCATTGAAGAACAACTGACGGAGTGTTATTGTGTCCATGCTCAGTATGCGTAACCTTCCCATGACCTCACTTTGCATCGTTACGGCCGTCGTGACCTAATTTGGCATCACGCCGCCAAGAATAGCCTCAAAACGTTTGTTTTTTGGTTTCATTGCAAAAGCATTTTGGATTTAATCTGTCGCTCAGTGGTTTAATTCACTAATCTGGGTGAGAGACAGAGACAAATGGATTTTTTTTAAATTCTGAAAGTTTGGAGGCTGAGGCCAGTGGAGAAGAAAGGAAGAGGAGAAAAAAAAAACACACAACTCAATTGTAAAGTCTGAGTGGCCGCACGCATGCACACACACACTCTCCTGTGTCTCATATCCACACAGACAGATCCAATAGAGGAGAAATTGTGGCTGGATTCTGTTTGTCTATTGATTTAAGGTATTGATGCTGGGTGCGGGTTTTTATTATTCCTGAGTTTCTCTCCTGTCTCATACACTTTTTTTCTAAAGAGGATAAACAATGATCTGCATAATAATAATAATAATAATAATAATAATAATAATAATAATAATGATAATGATAATAATACATAAACCGTTTTCACGTTTTAACTGTTTGAGGATGCCAAATAAATAAAAGTAGATTTTGAAAGTGGGTGAAGTCTAAAACCGGTCCTAATTCACATAAATACACACATTATTGTGGTCGCTATAGTAACGTTGTCGAAGGAGGATGAGTGAGAGCAGGTGAGCATTTTACCTATGAAGGAATTGGAGTCAAATACTCAAATACTTTTCAGGTGGAAGCTTATTTTTGAGCTAAGTTACCTGTTTATCCTCGTTTAACCTCACAGCGACGTAGAGGCTTTCGTCTGGCAGATGCTGTCGTGCGTCTCACATCAACGTCAAAACCACTCGGAGCAGATTTTTGCAAAAACACAAAACAAACACGGTGAATTAAATCTCACGTTGTCTCTCGCAGACAGAAAAAAAAAAAGTGTTTTTTTGATTGGAGGTTTTTCCAAAAACATAAAAACGGTGATTACATTTTCAATTCAAATACAATAAAAAAGATTTTCTACTTGTCAATCAAAAAAATTAAAAATATCCCATATTTAGATTAAGATTTTTTTTTTCCTGCCAAAATGGGATTATAGATTTAGATGAAATCCTGCCGCTTCACGTCTGATTTAATCGGTCCAATAATTCTCGGCTCAGAGTTTAGATGTGATGGCGCAAAATCCTGTTACGTGATGTTGGAGTCCATTAAAGATCACATCCTGTGTGTGTGTGTGTGTGTGTGTGTCAGGGGTCAAAGGTCAACACCAGTTTATTCAATCGGACTCCATGATGCGTTGTGTTCATAAATAATAATTCACGAGGAAATATAATCGATCAGAATAAAGCTGTGAGTGTGTGAGGACAACCAAGCTCTTCAAGGACAAAACAGTGGGTCTGTGACATCACACTCATCATATGTGTGTGTGTGTGTGTGTTGTGTGTGTGTGATTATTTGTGTTTAAGCCTAAGGCAGCGTGGGGTGATGATGACACAGCTCCTGAGCCGAAGCTGCCACTGTGCTGAGTTGTGGGGTGTGTGCGTGCATGTGTGATTGTCTGCGTGTGTTTTAGTTTGTGTGTGTGTGTGTGTGTGTGTTTGTGTGTGTGTAAGTGTGAGGATGCATGCTAGTGTTTGGGAGGGAGGCGCATCGGACGCCATCTGTTCAGTGTGAGTTAATCCTGATGATGAGAGTGAAGGCAAAGGGCAGCAGGCATGCGCACACACACACAGACGCACACAGACACACAAACACACACTTTTCTTTTCACACTTGCATGTGCAGATGTTTGTGTTGTGTGTTCTTTCATCTGCCCAGAGAAAGTCTCACTCCAAATCACACAGATGATTTCGGCACAGAAACATGTGTGCGCTCTGGTTCCCTACGTGCTTTCTGGTATGTGTGTGCTTGTTGTGTGTGTGGGGTGTGTGTGTGTGTGTGTGTGTGTGTGTGGGTGTGTGTGGGTGGAGTATTATTTCTGATCATAGTCTGGTTGTTGGCTCATATTTTTCTGTAAGTTGCAGTCTTTAGTGAGGATGATATAAAGTCGCACACATACATACACACCTGTGTGTATCCTCACACACACACACACACACACACCCACACACACACACACATGGTCAGGGCCTCGCCTCCATTGCATTTGAAAACAGATTTCTTTCAGTGATTAACTGATTTTCATTGTACTTATCGTGTGTGTGAGTTTTTTTTTTGCACTGCATAGCAAGCCAGTGTTGGGTGTGGTGTGGGGATTTTGTGTGTGTGTGTGTGTGTGTCTGTGTGCAGATGTGTACAGGAAACCATCCCATAATATCACAGAGAGGCTGACAACACTGTATAGCGATTGTGGTTGGCATGGTGACGCTGTAGCGCACACAATAATGTTTTAATGTGGACCACATGGGATGGGGCACACCATAGGGGCAGACACACGCACACACGCACACACGCACACACAGACACATTCCTGCCTTACCAGACTATGTTGAACATGTCTGGATAAAAATAAAAACTACTTTTTAGTTTTCCTTATTAAATCTCATCCGGGGGGGCCCAGGCATTGAGAATCTAAATGGGACACAACACAACTACACAACTTCCTCTCACAACCACATCCACCACGAGTCCTTTCATGTGGATCGCCCAGTGTTGGGCGTCAGAATCCACCACAGAGTGAATCCACGCCCTGAAAACGGTGTGAGAAGACTCGGAGGCATCTGGACACACACTTCATCCTGCAATAGAGGAGCTGAAGTTGACCTCTGACCTTTGGAGATGTCGAAGGCAAGATGTGGCGCGTTGTTGTTGTCGCCGACGAAACTGTTTGAGAAGAGGAGAAAATGAATGGATGAAAGAAAAAAAAAAACGGATAGAACAATGAGCTATCACACACACACACACACACAACGTTTTTTTTTTAAAGTAAGTTATAAATCATTTAAATAATTCGGGTCTTTGTTTCTTTTTTTTTCTCTCCACCTCCTTCACATCTTGTTCTCTCTTGTTCTATTCAATTCTGCCATTAGCTTCTTGTGACCTTATTCAAAGGTTTCATTACGTGGTGCGTGTGTGTGTGTGTGTGCGTGTGTGTGTGTGTGCGTGTGTGCGTGTGTGTGTGTGCGTGTGATGAATGATGCTCTAGTGTGGAAACCATCGGACCGTGACTATACTGTAGGTGATAGAGACCGAGTAACATCAATCACACACACGCACACACACCTACACACACACACACACACACACACACACACACACACCCTCGTTATTCCTGGGCGTTGTCGAGCTTTTCTTGATTTTTAATAAAGGATTTCAGCGGAGAAGGTCAAGGTTATTCAACTGTTGGTCATCCATCTCCTCTTTTTGCTCACCGCCCCCCCCCTCACACACACACACAAACTCACACACACACACACACACAGGTGACTGCACAGACATCACAAATCTCTCAATCTTCACCTAGCTCTGGGACGCCGGGGTCTTTTGTCTATGTGTGTGTGTTTGTGTGTATATTTGTGCGTTTGTGTGTGCCTGAACAATGCAGCCGTCATTTTCCCGTTGTCTCTTTATCCATCACCAGCTTCACGCAGCTGCTGCGTTGTGTGCGTTTTATTCACTGTGAGAGTTTTGTGTTGAGGAGGTGGCACAGTTTTTTATTTATTATTATTATTATTATTATTATTATTATTATTATTATTATTACTATTATTATTATTATTATTATTATTTATCTCAGGACACTTTTGAACAGATTTTTATTCTCAAAGAAATATTGTTGATTTATTCCGAACCTAACCTCAGATATATGACTTCACATTTGTCTGACATTTTTTAACAAACTAATTCATCTGGATTTTATCCACATAAAAAAAATCGCCAAAATGAAAGAAATCACAGCCAATCCACTCGTCCAAAATGTCGGACGCTCCTCGCGATCAGCCTGATTGGCATCATCTGTGAGGAGCTCCGCAATGATTCAGAGAGGAATCAAAGTAGGAATATGAAGACATATATTTTATAAGAGATATATCTTTATTCAGGGTGAAATCAGAGCAGAGCTGGTGACTGTTGTGTTGTTGTTGTTGTTGTGGTGTGCACTGCGGGCTTTGGTTGTGTGTTGCTCGTTGTTTTTGAAGGAATTCCTTGGAATGACTCACAGCCATGTGCTGTTCACTTTTTTTTCTTCTAAATCTGGTCCAGTTGGAGGAGAGCTGTTGATGTTGGGTGATTATTTTGTGTTTCAGGAGGGAGGAGATGTTTTCACGGTGAAGTCACTTCTTTTTTTCTTTGGCCTTGGTGGGGAAGGTTTTGGAGCGAAAGGTTAAAAGGTTCAATTACAGAGCTGTGGAATGAAAACCGTGGTGTGTGTGTGTGGGTGTGTGTGTGTCTGTGTGTGTGTGTTTAACACACGTCACTCGCGGTGATGTCACTGAGATTCTTTGTGTGTGAGAATGTGGCTGTTGTGAAAGATTTGGTGTGAATGTGTCACTGTCTTTGACACGGTTTTCATGCTTTCTGCAGAAATACACCTTCTTCATTTACATATATATATATATATATATATTTTTTTTAATTGTTTATTTGAATTATATTCTGGTGTGTAGTTGAGAAAAATACTGCTTAAAATCCAAACAGTTGTTTTTGTGGCCAATAAAACCCATGAAATATTAGAGTTACAGCCTCACGTCTGAGTTCACCTCTGCGTGCAAAGGCCTCTGGGAGATGTAGTTGATTGAATGTTGATGAGCTCCGGCGAGGCCGAAGTCTGCAGAAAGAGACTCTGCTCTTTTCAATCTTCTGGAGCACGTCGTAGTTGAAGGGAAAGTTGTGGTGAGGATGAAAACCTGAAACTTGAGTTGTGAGACAAAAAAAAAAATAAAATAAAAAAAGCAAATCAACTATTTTAAAGTAAAAAAAAATATATATATATATATTTTCTTTTAGTATTTTGTCACCGTTATTTGGTACGATTTAATATTTTGGTTGTAGAAGTCTGATTTTGATGGAGAGGAGGATGTGTGTGTGTGTGATGGAGAAAATGAAACCACCTGCAGATTCTCTCTCTCTTTTTCCGGCTCTTTCCATCCATTTGTCCGTCTGTCCTTCATCCGTCGGTCTTCTCTGCTCCATCAATTATTCACAAGGGAGCGGATGAATATTTCAAAAGGTGCCGTCCACCCTTCCTCCTCGTCTCATCTCTATTTTTTTTTTATTTATCTCTTTATCGTCTCCGTCTTCATCCTCCTCTTCCTCATCCCACCATCATCCTCTCATGTGTTCACTGAATGGAGGGTGAATGTGCAGATTCGTGTGGGACGTCCTGTGGAATCTCTGGTCACCTAAAAGCCACTGTTGTGTGTGTGTGTGTGTGTGTGTGTGTGTGTGTGTGTCTTACCATCATCTACCATTTATTTATTTTTTTTTTGGGAGAGGGAGGAGATATTAATGGTGCAGGCGTTTGTTGGTCTGGACGATGCCACTCCAGATCCTCATTAACTATAAATGGCTTCTAGCTTTCTAATGTTGTATTATTTTTTATTTATTCACTCAGCTCTCACAGTTTTTAACTTTACCCCCCCCCCCCCCAAAAAAACGCTTTTGTCCTAATATTTAACCCCCAAAAAAAAAAACAACGCTTTTGTCCTAATATTTAACTTGACTTCAACCGGATGAACGTGCGGCGATGGAGAATACGTAACAAATAATACTTAAGTATTTATCTTATTTTGAAATGTATATAAAGGTATTTTTGGAAGGTTTCTTCAAATATATTTCTAATGTATTTAAAAAAAATTTATAACGTTCTTTGAGTGAATGGTTTAGATTTAAAAAGAGGATCAGCTGAAGAAGAGATTTTCTTTTTCATTCAGCATTTTATGAATAAATTGGACTCATTTTTTTTTTTATATCCAGGTGTGACTGATTTTTTATTTTTTTATTTTTTCCCGCCCCATCGCCAGCTTCTCCTGTTTGCACAAATGAGGCCACTTTTTTTTCCCCCCAAGCTACTATTTAGAAACAAACTACACACAGTATACCTCTTCTCCTTGTGGAGGCTGGTTTTCCAGGTTTTGGGTCAGTGTTGAGTGAAGTGACCTAAAAAAAAAAAAAAAACTCACAGCGTCATGTCGTCCCAAACTGAGACACAGACCTCAGCTCAGGCCTCCTCAGGACCAACACAGGTTGTTGGATATGGGTGTGTGTTTTTTTATTTTTATTTTTTTCTGGGGCTGGTGGAAACGTGCATCATGTCTTCATCACGGAAGCCCGGCATGAATATTGCAAACATTGTTTTATAATCTGGGATTAGAGCCGGCGGATCAAACTGATCAGCGGTGACCTGGAGGAGATGGAGAGGGGGGAAAAAAAGACGTGTGTTTGTGTGTTATTGGCAGGAGGTGAGTGTTGTGTAGAAAATCTGGTTGTTGTTTTTGTCTAAACAGAGGGGACGAAAAAAAAACACATTTTATCTCCTGAACTGAGATATTTTCTCCTCTTTTTTTGGTTAATGATGGTGGAAGGATGAGCATTTTTTTTATTTTTTTTTCAAATCAAGCGCCTATTTAAAAAAAACTGAAAGGATTTCTCCGACGGTTCTTTTCGCGATTAAAACCGTTAATGATGTTGGTTTGAAATGTTGCTCTTTTATTCATATTTCTCCTCGCTGGTTGGTTGTGTTGTTTTGCGCTGAAGGATGTTGGAGCAGGTGGACTGCAGCAGCCTTCAGGGATGAACATGTTGTTTATCACCGTGTGGTGAATTTGCTCCTCTTTAAAACACAAAACACATCAGGGATCGATCTGCTGCGGGAAACCAGCAGATTATCCTCCGCAATAAATAAAATATATATATTTCTATACAATGTTGCCTTATTTCGAACCTGTTGTTTGGGTTAGAACGCGCAATCGTTGTCAACTGGCATGTTTCCAGTTGGACCACAGTGACACAACACGACACTCTTCAATCCGAGGCAGGCTGCGACATCTCCAGTGTCCGCCCGCCCGTGCGTGCGTGCGTGCGTGCGTGTGCGTGTCCGCGCTCTCATGGTCTCCCTCCATGCGGCAGTGAATGGCTGTGATTGACAGTCGAAATGATCACACTGCTTTCTGTGCGCTTTTTTTTTCATCATCACCAAGGCGTGTTCACCATGCACACGCGCGCATAAAACGACGACAACATGCAGAGGCATTCTCCTCATGAATATGCTGTTATTGCCATGGCAACAGGGAAATACTCCCAGTCTGACGCACTTGGAGAACATATAGTACATTATTATTCGTATTATTTCTACCCTAGAATAGTCCATATTGTATATATATTTTTTTAAATTATTATTATTTTTTACACTGACCCTCTGTCATGTCTGTCCCGCGTCTTCCAGATTGACAGACCTGTCGGGTTCCCTCACGGACGGACCCGTCAACTACAAATACAAAACCAAATGCACTTGGCTCATCGAGGGATAGTGAGTATCTTCACTTTTTACACATCATCGTTCATCTGACTTTGTTCCACTTGGTTCAATACAGCAATTTTCTTTTTCTCTCTTTTTTTAATATTTGGCTTTAGGGGGCTTCAAAGGCAGACCGTTTTTGTGTGCTTGTGTTGCTTTTTTTTTTTGTGCACGTTAACACACACACACACCACACCATGTGAATGCAGTGGTTAACACTTAAAGCGCTTTATGTTGTGCGTTTTGTTGGCTCTAAATCGGAGGTATACCATGGTCTAGAGCCCGGTGCCAGTCACACACAGGACGATGTCTGTAAAAAAATAAAAAATAGCACATCTGGGAACGATATACGGTTCGTCCACGTAACGTCTCCTCGGGGTCGAGGACTGAACAAGTTCATTATGTCCCTGGGAAACATTAAAGAAACAGCTTGGGCTCCAGAATGCATCTGGAAAGAAAAAAAAAAAACATAAAAAAAAATGTTAAGGCACTTTTTTTTTTAAATGGCAATAAATATATGGTCTCAGATGTGAAATAGCCCCCCCAAAAATCGACCGAGATGTGTGTGTATATATTTATTTATTTGTCTTCATCTTTTCCACACACCTGTCTCTCTCTCTCTCTCTCTCTCTCTCTCTCTCTCTCTCTCTCAGTCCTAACGCAGCCCTCCGTCTGCGCTTCAATCATTTTGCCACAGAGTGCAGCTGGGACCACATGTACGTCTACGATGGAGACTCCATCTATGCCCCTCTGGTCGCCGTCTTCAGGTAGGAAAGCACTGGTGGCCACGCAGACGCACACTTGCACACACACAAACGCACTCGCAGGCCCACAATGGCACAACACAATACAAATGTGATAAGAGGAAGAAAATATTGCAATTTGTCTTGCCTTAACCCAGATGGCCTCTTCTGACTGGAAACTCCTTGCACATCATTTTTTGATTTTATTTTTTTAATATGTGAAAGCTTTTCATAACCATAAAAAAACGGTTTCATAATGAACCCATCATTTTCCAATCTCCCATCTTCTCCTCTGCTCCATGGAGGTTAAACTCCAGTCGAGAGTTACGAAGAGACTAATTTGGTCTCTCCGAACATTTGAATAATAATAGTTGGTTGGGCGTTATTATCTGCAATAAATACGCTTTTATTACTCATTAAAGATTGGTTCATGCATATGTAGAAGAGAAACCGGGAGGAGGCTTTGACTCCTTGTAGGTAGGTTTGTAGAACATTCCATTTATTATTAGAGGCAAATCCAGCAACTGAAAAAAATCTCTTCAAATCAATAAAAGGGAAATGTGGTCAACTATATATACTTTATATGTGTATAAACTATAAACTATATATATCTATAATGTTTTAGACGATAAATCACAGCAGCGTCTCAAAAGGCGTTATTTATTTATTATACAGATTTTTTGTATGAACTGTTCACTTTGTTGATTTTTTTTTTTCTTCTCTCAGTGGTCTGGTGGTACCAGAGACGGGGGGAAACGAGACGGTCCCCGAGGTGGTGACCACGTCCGGTTACGCTCTGCTACACTTCTTCAGCGACGCCGCCTACAACCTGACGGGCTTCACCATCACCTACTCGTACGTGTGTTTCCATCTTCACCCGGGGAAAAAAATAACAAAAAACACAGCTGAGGGAGGAGCGGAATGATGCTGTATGTGGTTGGTTGGATAGTCGCGTAGCCTGGAGGCCGGGGGAGAGGTTGTCACGGCAACCCTCTCTTGTCACATCAGCAAATCCGCTCAACAAAGAAAAAAAGGACGGTCAATTATTCTTTCATTTTCTACGAGACCAAACATGTGATGTAATTATATAATATAATTAAGGCTCTCTTTATGTTCCTCGAGGATTATCTCTGATTTCTACTTATGTTGTATATTATATATATGTTTATTTTTTATTTTTTTCCTATCACATTGTGTGTGTCCCCCCCCCTTAGGATAAACTCTTGTCCCAACAACTGTTCGGGACACGGCCGGTGCTCCTCGGCCAGCTCGTCCCGCGTGTACTGTGAGTGTGAGGACTACTGGAAAGGAGACGCCTGCGACGTCCCGTACTGCAGAGACGACTGCGGAGGCCCGGGTCACGGATACTGTGACCTCACCGGAGAGAAGCTGTGCGTCTGCAACGACAGCTGGCAAGGTAAAGAACCAGATCAGGTTTTTTCTTTTTTTTTTTTTTTTTTTAAAGGCTGCACGATGGAGGGAGGGAGAAAGATGGTTTTATTTGAACTGGCTCATTCATTCCATCACATTGTCTCCCAGTAATTGATTTATGGATCTGAATGTAGGATTCCACATGTCTCAGCTTAAAAAGGATTATCTCTAAAATTGAATTTTAGAAATAAATGATGTTGAGAATTTTTGCCGAAATGTACAAAATATATCAATACAGCCAATTTATTTAAATGATGTTATTAAGATTAAACTACATTAATATTATAATTATTATTAGCTTGAGGGTTGTATTTTTCATATATCTTAAGATGCGTATTATTTTCTACTTATATTCACATTGAATGTGTATAATAAAAATAAATAATAAATAAGATAGCCGTGGCCAGGTTTTACTATCTGACTCAACATATTGTCGTTTTCTTGTTCAACCCGTGGTTCGAAACACAAATATATTTATTTTAATAATCTGAAGCCAGTAAATATTCACCTTTGTGAAGCTATAATCAGTGAATTATTGCCATTTTTCATTATTTTGATGTTGATTCATTATCTGTCCATTTTTTTGATGCGCGTTTTCAACGGGGTAGAGGAGGTGGTTGGAATGACAGAGAGAGACGCTCCTTCACTTAAGGAATGTGGCCAAGGCCTCCAGACAGGGACCACATTCCCCATGATGCTCATCATAAAGAGGATCTGTTTTATTTATTATCAACATGAAAAGAGAAATAGATGAAGGGAAGAGACACAAAAGCCGTCAGCTTCCTGTTTATGACCATCATAATATTGCTGGGTTCAATATTTTTTATTATGTATGTCACAAGCAAAATAGATGAGATATCCTGGGAAATCGTGTTCAGTGCCGTGTAATATATGGCGCTTCGTTATTATTTTTTTAATGTTTCATTTGTGAATACTATACTTTATGATTTATAACTTTTTGTTAAACTTCCTCTTTACATAAAAGAAGAGTGTTTCTTGATTGATGAAACAAACATATATATGAAATTCAACAAAAATAAATACATCGTGTTGCTGATTTACAAGCTTCACTATGGTCATATTAAGCTTCAACCTAATAGTGTTTTTAATCCGGTGTTAATCACGTGGTGTGGGACTAGCAGTGCAACACTGCCCCCTGCTGGATGAGTAATCCAACTACACATAGAAACAGTGACGCCACTTTCTAATCGATAGATATTGATTTTAAAGCAGCATTTAAACGATTGTGGCTGCGTGAAAACATTTCGGCTGTATGACAGTAAACATTTCTTATGTTTGAAGATATATATATTTCTTTTACATCTATTATTTAAAATAATGAATATAAAGCGAATAAAAAAAAAAAATACAATATTTGTAGCTGAAACACCAAATGCAATGATATGAAAAGTAAAAGCATTACATGATGAATGAAGTCTTTTTGACTAGGAGCAAGACCCAAACTAAAATCAGTGCCTCAGTATTGGATGCATTAAGCCGTGTCCCGTCCCGTCCCACAGGTCCAGACTGCTCCTTGACCGTCCCGTCCTCTCAGGCCTTCTGGACGCTGCCAAGTGTTAAACCCTCGGCTCAGACCCTGGGCCGGGCCTCCCATCAGGCCCTGATCCACTCGGGCCTCATGTGGGTGGTGGGAGGTTATTCCTTCAACTACTCCAACTATCACATGGTCCTGAAGTAAGATGATCATCCTTCTCCTCATTGCACCATATTTATAGAGTGTAATAATTCTTTTTCAGGCGCAATAAAACATTTCACTGCATATTGCGCCATTTTGCACAAAATATACATAAATCTGCTTTCAGATCATCTTGTAACTCTATAACATGAGAATCTTTCTAAACAAATATAAAATGAGAATTTTTATTTTAGTGTTTGTGGTTATAATGAGCATGTTTGAGAATATAACAATTATAGTTCAATATTTTCTTTTAATCCAAACTTTATTGTTCATTTGTGTATTGTCGTGTGTTGTTTACAGCTATAATGTGGAGAGCAGCGCGTGGGATGCTGTGTCTGTCACTGAGGCTCCTGTCTACAGATACGGACACTCCCTGGCTCTATACCAGGTAAATCTATATACATCGCTTTTATATAAGAATGTTAATTCTGTTTTCACACACAATTACAGATTTGCCAGCTAGTTGTGAGGAATCCTGCATAAAATACAAAGGCGTAATAATTATAGATGGCAACGTTGAAGGCGTTGCGATTATCAACCAAATTAAAAATTAAAATCTCAGTTTGATCTGCTGTGATTTTATTTCTTTTTTATCTTTAACTCTCATCTCATCAAGTTTATTTACTTTCATATTTTAGGAGACATCAAACCTCAGAGCCCATCATTAAGATATAGATAAAAAAAACAATCTTATCTTTGAGTCTTGTATTATTATTTTAATAATAATATAAAATGACAGGCTGACTTTTCTGTTTCTCCTCCTCTAGGACGACATCTACATGTTTGGGGGGAAACTGGAAGCGGGCGCCGCGAACGTGACTGATGAATTGTGGGTATTCAACATCCCCAGACGCACTTGGTCGCCACAGAAACCGGCTCCGCCTCCTCCCTTCGCCCTGGAGGGTCACACGGCCCACGTGGTGGAGATGGCGAGTGGCGGCGGCGGCGGCGAGCCAGTGATGCTGATCTTCTTCGGCTACTCGCCGGTCTACAGCTACATCAACAAAGTTCAGGAGTACAACATCAGTGAGTCATTTACATGTTACATTATTATTATTATATTAGTTTATGGCATTTAATCTGGTTTTACAGTTGGGTTGCATTTCCACCATCTGCTCCTTTTATGTGATTATTTTTCCATAACATCTGTGATTATTATTTGTCTCCTTGGTTGATTATTTTCCAACACAGTGTTTTGTGTTAAAATGGTAAAATTTGTCTTTGATTTTGGAAACAGCTGCATCAGTTTTGTATGTGAAACTCACAGTGAGAAACAGTGATTTTTTTTATTTTATTTTTATTATTATTATTATTAATAGACCAGATGAGATTATTAGATCCATACAGACTTGACAATTATAACCTGGGGCAAACAGGTGAAACAGAAAATATTTTCTTTCCACATAACCTTTATAATTATTAGTTTATTCTATTATTATAGGCCATATGTGCCTACAATATCTGCTTTTGTAGCCCATTATAACCCATTTATATTTGTTTCCATTTTCCGCCACTAGATGGTGCTGTTGTCCAGCAGCTGAAATCATCATCACACACGCACACACCTTGAGGCTGATGTACACATCTATGAGACACAGAGTTACAGGCCGCAGTTACACACTCACACACAGGAAGTGATGTCATCAAAGATGAATGAATCCTTAAGGTTCTCTCTCTCTCTCTCTCTCTCTCTCTCCTCCGCATCCCTCCATCATTCTCTTCTAATTCACCTCCTCCGTCATCGTGCGTCTCTGACCTCCGTCTGTCTGTGGAGATGAACAGATGCAGACGGTGTGTGTGTGTGTGAACTGTGAGATAAAATGATTTAATGACCACATGAAGAAGCCGGTTGGCAGCAATTACGCTTTCTGAGACGAGATAAGAGTCGACCTTCCACTGTTCCGTCTCCTCTCACAATCACCTCCTCCCAGCCGTTCCACTGTTCCGTCTCCTCTCACAATCACCTCCTCCCAGCCGTTTTTTTTTTTTTTTTTTTTTAGCTTTCTTGACATAAAAAAAACTTCCTGTGGAATTTCACTTATCGTCTCAGTGTATTTTGCAATATTTGCAATCGAAAAATCATTTTACAAGCTGATGACATTAAAACATCTGATAATAATGATTAGTTATTCCATTTTTTGTACCAATTGTGGCCAACATGTGTTCTGAGGAAAACCACAACAGCAACACTGTCCCGAAATGATCTCAATAGGATCTAGAATCAATAATCATTGATTATTGGCCGACAGTCAGGTTGATTTATTGATCGGGTGCCTTTGGGAAGATAAAGAGTTTAAAGTCAAGTTTCTCTCTTTTTCTTTTTTCTTTTTTTAAATTCTTTTATGCAACCAACCTCTCGACCAAACTTTATTGCAGAAGTTACGGGTTTTTCTGCCAACCACCACAAACTTGAGTGCCTTTTTCGGTGCCAGTAGAGCCATTATCTGGACATTTATAATCGTCTTATATATTTGATAATAAACATGGCCCCTCAAAGACCAGGGACACATTCTACCACACACATTTTTCTTTTTTATTCAGCCTGGAAACTTTGAAAATGTCTGCTGGTGCTTTATGATGGTTTCTTGAAGTTGAGGATGATATCCTTTGATTGATCAGCTTTTATTTTTTTTTTCCGTCTATCATAAAAAATAGTTTTACTGCTCAACATTGCCTTTTTGTCTTTCCTCGTTTTTTTGTGTGTGTTTGTGTTCCACTCGTGGTCTCTCTGTTTTTTTTTTTTATTGTTCCCAAGTTGTCACGTTTGAAGTTCCGAGGCTTTGTTGTGTTGTTTCCCATCTCTTCTCGGATGATGTAATTCCTGCTTTTAATAAGATTTCCTCTTCTACCTGAATTCATCTGTATGCACCAAAGCTGGTGTAATAAAACTGCGATTTTTTTCAAATTCACCACACTTTAATTTCCTCTGGCTCAGCTCCCGCAGTTTTCCTCCCCCACTGTCTCACCTCCAGAATGAAAAGTGCTTCGCTTTGATTTTTATTTGGCCTGAATGTGTTTAACCTAAACTTGCCAAATGATTATTATTTTTTTTTTTACTTGTGATTAACTTTGATTTATTGTGTCTCAGGGACAAACTCGTGGCAGGTGTTGTCTCCGGGCGGCGCCGTGGTCCTCGGAGGTTACGGCCACAGCAGCGTCTACGACGAGGCCGGCGGCTGCGTGTTCGTCCACGGCGGATACAAGGCGCTCAGCAACAACAAGTACGGCCTGGTGGACCACATGTACCGCTACCACGTCCACACCAAAACATGGTAGGAAAATACACACATATATATATATATATATATACAGTATATACATTTTTTTCTCAGAAAAGGCGGGTTGGTGGTGAAATCAGCTGTTGTCAGAAAGACGAGATGAGCAGGATGAGAATAGAAGGATCTGTGTGGAGGTTTGACCTCAGGTGACCTCTGGCAGATGGATGAAAGAGGATGCTGGAGTCTCTCTGTCTCTCATTCACCTAAATGCCATCTGGCTTCTTTCATCCTCAGTCAGGTGTCACTTTACTTTTTCGAAATACCCAGTCAGAAATAAGAAAATGCATTTATTCTATAGAATCTGTAAAGCCCACAAGTTATTTATTATTTTTATGACAAAAATGCGTTATTTCATATAAGAGACTCGAAGAGACAGAGAGAGTCTCTTTGGTCTGAGTGTAAATCAAGACGCCACTGAGGGCCACCGCAGTTGGTCTCCGCTATTTGACCTTTGACCCTGGGAGGGGTGACACCCGGTAGACTGAGACCTCCTGCAACCGCTGCCTGCGTGTGTGTGGTTCTGTGGAAATAGCATCACACATCAACAGTCTCCGCTGACTCAGGCTTTCTCTCTCTCCCTGTGCGTGCGTGTGCGTGCGTGTGCAGGTTTATCCTCAGAGAGAGCGGCTTGGCGCGGTACCTCCACTCCGCGGTGCTGCTGAGTGGGACGGTTCTGATCTTTGGAGGCAACACTCACAACGATACGTCACTGAGCAACGGAGCCAAATGCTTCTCTGCCGACTTCCTGGCTTACGATATAGGTACGTCTGAAATAAACCTGCGCGCACGCGCGGTGTTACACGCCCACCGTGAAGCTTAGATTGAGAGGGGTAGAACAGAGGAGAAGGTTACAGGCTGAGGCGTAGGGCCAGAGGAGAATGGATGAGGAAGGGGGTCCCATTACAGTCCCCCCCCCCCAGTCGCACCAGCAGATGGCAGGGGCCGTCTCCACCCCGTGACGCAGAGAGAGCCAGAAAAAGGAAAGAAAGGATTGGTAGAGGAGGAGAGAGGCATGATGGGAGATAAACAGCAGGGAGGAGAAGGATGAAGAGAAATGGAGGGAGGGCAAGGAAAAGAGGAGATATGGTTCCATGTCTGTGGAAGTGGAGCTAACAAAGAAAAGGAAAGATGGCCGACTGGCAGAAGTGGAGAGGACGCTGGCTCCTAAAACATCTGGAGTCCACCTGTCCTTTCCAGAAGGACACAACAAAATAGGCCACAAAATGGCAGGAAGGACGTTGAATATCCTTGTGCTCAAGCAGCGAAGGCGGAACAGAAGCGCGGCAGAGAGATAAAGAGAAAATGAAGGAGGGATTTAGGGAGAGGAAAAGAAGCACGGAGGAGAGCCAAGGGTAATTATCTCAAGACAATAAAGGATTTCGCAGATGAATCTTATAATATCTGTATTCACAGGTAATGAATATGAATGACCTACGAAGCGTTCCTCGACTTTAGGAAATTGCCATTCATTCATTTTTTGGTCATGGAATGCCTTTATTTTTGGATTCTTCACGTTTTCAACCCCCCTTTCTGCACCTGCAGATCTACAAAGATGTATCAGCCACACTCACACATTTTTTTGTCTTGTGTCTCGTTCAGCTGCGTGTCCGTTGTGTTATAAGCCTTTTTTTTTTCTTCCCTGTGGTGTCTCCATAACCCACGGAGGGATTATGTGGTATTAAATTAATCTGCGGGGTCGCAGAGGCTTGTGATGAGCTTAAAAAGGAGTTTAAACCTGAGCCAAAGAAAATGTAAAAAATATATCCCAGCTTCCTCCTCACTCACTTTCTCAATTTTTCATCATTTTTATCCTTCTCTTACTTTTGTGTCTTTTATATTTTGTCTTTTTCATCCATAAATAGGCAAATTGTAATAATAATAATAATAATAATAATAATAATAATAATAATTATTATTTATAACAGTTTATTATCAAAACATTTTCATGACTGTAATCTGTTAAAATAAAATCATTTTAAGGTTTTAAATAGTTTAATCAGAGTCTGATTTATATGGATTTCAGGGACTAATGCCGATATTGGAGAGAAAGGCAGCAGTATCATTTTTTTTCTAGTAAAACTTTTCGGGGACACTGGATAAGGAATTAGTTCCACCTGTGGCAGCCACTTGTCTGCGTCCTTTGTTGCGTCTCCATTTGCTCGCCTGCGAGTGTTTTCTTTAATTCCTTATTATAATTTTTTCTCTCAGCACTAATTTGTTTTTGTTTTTCCACGCTCACCTTGGAGGGAGCCACGCAGTGATTAGCTTCTGCTGCCGCACGTTAGATTCAAGACGCCGCGAAAGGCACTTTTCATTTGGATTTTAATTCCCCGCCTCACACTTCTAATTAGATTCAGGTGCGAGGGGGGGGGGGGTCTGATTAAAATCAGGGTCTTTTCACACACACACACACTTATGGTGGAATGACACACTCCATCCGAAGGGCCAGGTCCGACTAGGTGGGAAGCTGTGATATATTGCAGGAGCAGCCCACCTCCTCCTCCTCCTCCTCTTTCTCCTCCTCCACCTTTCTTCATTAAATCCTCCGTTAGCACAGATCAGATCAAACACTCCGGTCCACCGGCCCGCTCCGATCTCCACTCCTGATTTCTCTCTCTCTCTCTCTCTCTCTCTCTCTCTCTCTCTCTCTGCCCCACCATGCATTATTAACAGTTTTTTCATATCCTGAGAGGATATTAAAATCTTTGGTGGTGCGTCCTTTTATGTGTGTGTGTGTGTGTGTGTGGCTGATCAGTATCTGTTGAGTCCGCGCTTCTTTTTTTGGACAGTTTAGAAGCTTCTGTCTCAGGATGCCTAATGAGTCCAGTGTCAGATTTCTTTTTTATACTTGTGTCCCCAAAATTGATGAATAAAATAAAATTTGTTTATTAAGTTTGTTTTTTTTCCAAATTTAAAGTATTTTTGAGTTAAATCAATATTTGTTTGCTCTCACTAGGGAATGCAAATATTAATAATGAATTTGTGATTTTTTTTTTCTTCTTCTTCTTCTCATGCCATAACATTAATTCTTCTTATGTCCAAGATTGATGAATGTTGCCGTATTTATGAAGTGTGTCTGTGTGTGTTTCAGCTTGTGATGAGTGGACTGTCCTCCCCCGACCAGGGCTGCACCGGGACGTCAACCGCTTCGGACACTCTGCCGTGGTGAGCAACGGGTGAGTTCCCTTTCTTCCATTCTTATATTTTTATTTTCATTACGTTTCATTTATAGATAAACCATTCATTTATTATAAATAATGACCTCATCTTACGTTTTCACAATTTCTACAGTGCCATCTAGGTTTTGAAGGACCAAATGAAATATTATCTTTAAGTTCCAGGCTTTGAACCTCCCGTATGATCTTCTCCTCCTCTTCCTCAGCTCCGTGTTCATCTTCGGAGGTTTTTCCGGCGTCCTCCTGAACGACGTGCTGACCTACGCCCCTCCGTCCTGCGCCGCGTTCACCGAGCCGGCCCCCTGCGCCGCCGCCGGCCCGGGCCTCCGTTGCCACTGGGTGCAGAGTGGATGTTTGCCATGGCAACCGAGCCCACCGGACCACGACCCGCCGGCCTCCACCTGCCCCCAGCGACCCGGTGCGTCCCACCCTGATCTTACTCCCCACTGTCCCCTCAACTTTTTATCAACATGACTTCACACGCCAGAGCATCTGGATGCCCAGTAGACCAATATTATGCCATGAAAATGGTAATTATTCTCAAATATTTGGCTGCGGGGGTTAGTTTGCATAACGTAATTATGGGAACAGGAGGTCAACGCTGCAGCAATTACCTCATTGTAAAGTAATTAGGGTCCATTCAAACTCCTCCACCTCCCTCCTCCTCTCTCTCTCTCTCTCTCTCTCTCTCTCTCTCTCTGCCAGATGCTGAAGCTTCAGCAGCTATTCAGCATATATATCCGTCATGTCAGTTTAATATATGTATATACCATAATAATGTACATTTTAGATTAAACACAGCGGTTCATTGGCTCTTGAGAGACAATAAAGTAAAAAATATTACGTTTTTATTATTTATAAAAAAAAAAAAAAGAAATAGTAAGGGAAAAGTACACAATGCAGTGTTGCCCTAGTGTAAAAGAAAATATATAATAATAATAATATGCAATGTACAGGAAAAAAAAAATAGGATTGTTGTTTTCAGCCTCTGCTTTCATCTTATGATGTCATGTGGAAAAAAAAAACATATAACACATGGGACACAAATGAGATACCTGTGCGCTTTTAAAATGCGCGACCAGATTTTTTGCATCACTTCACAACAACGGACTTCAAATATGCAATCGGATGAATTGTGTCTGTTTTTGTGTGTGTGCGTTTGTGGCGCGTTGTCTGGCAGACGGCACGGACGAGCAGTGCTTCCGTTTCTCGGACTGTGCGAGCTGCACCTCCAACACCTGGGGCTGTCAGTGGTGTGAGGACAGGAAGTGCATCTCCTCCAGCAGCAACTGCACCGTGGTGAGTCCAAAACGGAGAAAAAAAACAAAAACATTTTCGATCGGAAATCAGAGTGTGACGGTGTGACCTAAAAATGACAAAAGCAATAAAGAAAATATATAAAAAAAAATGAATGAAATTAGTATTTAGGCTAATATAGTTAAGACAAAATCCCACACATGCTCATTCGCCTCATTTAAGTTTCTAATCTTTCATCCTTTACACCCTGAGGGTTTAAGGGATTAAAATACAAATAATTCCACATTTACTTATTTAATGTGTGTGTGTGTGTGTGTGTGTGTGTGTATTTCAGGGGCGAATAATGTTTTATTTCGGTTGTTCCTCTTTCTCTGTTTTCACTCTCTCTGCTTTCTCTGTCTTTCTTGATGTGTGTGTGTGTGTGTGCGCGCGCATGTGGCTTTTGTGCGCTTGGCTTGGTCTCAATGTGCGTGCGTGTGCGCGCGCAGCTGACCCTGGAGCTGGCCCAGCGGCATGGCGGCGCTCTGTCTCTGTCTCCGCCTCCGTCCATGTTGTCTGAGCATCAGCTGAGCTTGTGGAAGCACGGAGCCAGAAGGCGAGGACATGTGTGTACCCCTTCTCACTGCTACTCGCTAGGCCGCAGGTCAGATTGGCTCAGGTAGAGGTCAGAGGTCAAAAGGTCAGGTCAGGTCAGCGCAGAGGAGGCAGGTAATGTGGGGTCAAACTAAATTGACGTGAAGGGCATACGCTTCATTAAAAAAAAAAATCCTTTTGTCAGGAAGAAACCGAGCTGAAACTTTTTCTAAATAAAGTGATAAAGTTCCTACATTTACATATAGGAGTAAGAAACTTTAAATAACAAAAAAGTCAATATAACTATATACATAGTATAACAATAATA
The DNA here is from genome assembly GCA_016785305.1 of Colistium nudipinnis. NCBI lineage: Eukaryota > Metazoa > Chordata > Actinopteri > Pleuronectiformes > Rhombosoleidae > Colistium > Colistium nudipinnis. Next base: position 401,838 of record JAFBJU010026069.1, on the reverse strand, counting down.
ATATATAATAATATAACTTTAACTTTAATTAATGTCCCTCTTTTCACTCCTCATTTCTTATCGATGATGATGATGATGAAGATCTGTGCGTGTGTGTGTAGGCGGTGACCGAGTCGTCCCGGTGTAAACGGAGGGAGGAGCAGGAGTGCTTCCGACTGGCGAACTGCAGGAGCTGCTCCCTGAACCTCAACTGTCAGTGGGACCAGCAGCAGCAGGAGTGTCAGGCTCTGCCTGGTGAGGACACACACAGACACACACACCCCCTAACGCACACACACACACACCCCCACACAGCAAAACTTGCAGCACGTCCCCGCAGTATCAACCTCTCCCAGACCTTACACAGGCCGTGATTTTCTATTTGGTTTTGTGTGTCACAACGTGTGTGTGTGTGTGTGTGTGTGTGTGCGTTTCCTCTGGGGACATTTGGCTCCGGTTAAATATATGAAACTCATTTCATTGTGAGAAAGCCGCTCAGGGACGAGGAAGAAGTTTGCGTCTGAGCTGCTTCCTGAGGCCGACGCACATTAAGACGTTTCCAGCGATGCCGGGAACTTTTAGCTCACTGCAGATTGATAAGTTATTAAAAGTCTGGCTGTGTCCCCTCCACGGTCTTCAGACAGACAGATTTTGCTCAAATCTGGTGAAGAGACGCGTGCAAACTCTGCTTCAGAGCGTTTGCAGCAACACAAATCACACACACACACACACACACGCACACGCTCCTCTTCTTCTTCTTCTTTTTTTTGTTGGCCCCTTTTGTTATGAGGATTATTTGTAATCCTGATGTCTCTTAAAAAAAAAAAAAAAGGCTGAGTCGTGCCGTCGTGTTGGAATTCGCCATTTGTGAGATGTGACTCCAGGTGCTGCACCATGTGATGCATCATCCTTAAAACTTCAAAACAGGAAGTGAAACAGATTAAAACCGTACGTCTTTGAAATTTACGCGGAGCCTTGATGTCACTGTCACAGAATATTATTGATATTTTTTCTCTCCGTCCAACTTTGCAGCCGCTGGTTATTAACTTGCGTGGCAGAATAATCCCTGCTATAGATCTCCTTTATTCTCGCCAATGATATTTTTATTTTTTATTTTCAACACTTTATTTTAGATATCATGATGAGTCCATGCATCAGAGAGCAAAGTTTATTTAAAAAAAACTTTCTCCTAATTTTTATTTTTTTTTGCATGTGTGAGATGGAATTATGAGGAATAATGAAAACACATTTTTCCGAGGGATTTCGGGGATTTGATCTGAGACTGTGGCTCAGATGAACTGGTCTCTTTTTTTTTTCTCTCCGTGACTTCCATGACGTGAAGGACTAATTATTCTAAATAGCCCCACGTGTTTATCTCCACTTTCTACACAAAGTTACCGAATATTTGTTTTCCGTCTCTTTCTACCACCTCATCCGTCTTCCTCCCTCTTGTTTTGGCGGATGGTGCCCGGGGGCCCCCCCCCCCCCCCCCCCCGAAAATAAATAAAGCAGGTATTTTCTTTTCTGCGGCATAATAAAAAAAAAAAAAAGAAGCAGGTTGGCCATGGAAGCCATTAGGAGCCTGTGAATGTAATCAGTCCAGGAGTCCCAACATAAACACAGTGGCGGCGGAATGAGGTTTTCTTCTCTTTCATCCTGTTAAATTGAACGGAGCCCCCACATTATATGGTCCCACTAGATGCTTCTGAGGGACCCTGATGCAAACAGTGCGTGCGTCTCGGCGTTTACAGGGGCGAGTGGTCAAACTCAATTCTCCCTCATTACACATCAAAAAAATAAAATATATATATATACATACATGTTTCTAACTCCTGGGAAATGTTTCTTTTTACATTCAGTTCAGCACAAAGCAGGCATTTGAACGTTGATACACCACATCCATCAGTCTAATTGGATTATATCCGATCATTCATAATTCCTTGTAAAAACCTGTCGAGAAATATTGCTTTTCTTCTTGTCTCGAGGTTTATGCTTACCATTTATAGCTTATTGGTCATTTGGGGATTGAATTGTTGCTTTTTTTTATTCCAAGGATTCATGGTCGCACTGATGTTCTTAAGGTGGATGAACATTATGCATACAGTCATGCCAACGTATACATCTATATACATTTGACATACCACCCCCTGATATACATTCCCCTCTTATCTGTTAATGTTGCAGATTAGTATATATACTGTATTTTTGTCTCTTCTAATCTGCATATACATACATATGTATATATACTGTACCTACATGTCCTTCTGCATTTCATTGGCTTTGCACCTGTCCTCAGTAAGACAGTAAAATCGAATCCGATGTGTGTGGGTGTGTGTGCGTGCGTGCAGGCCAGCTGTGCGGGGAGGGCTGGCACCACGTGGAGGAGGCCTGTCTGAGGATCAACTCCAGCAGGGCCAGCTACGACAACGCGCAGCACTACTGTAAAAACCTGGGAGGCAACATCGCGTCTCTGCTCACGGACACGCAAGTTCACTTTGTGTTGGAGGAGCTGCAGAAATACACGCTGCAGGACAAGGTGGGTGGAGTCGTAGAAATAAATATGAATAATAATAATAATTCAAAAAAAAAAAAAAAGTCAATGTTGCAGGATATCTGCCCAGAAAAAGTTTTTTCACTTTCCAGATTTTTCGAATCAACCTGGTTTCCATAATCCAGCTGCTTCTTCATATTTCAACTTGAGGTGTTGGTTTTATAAACAGCAGGAACCCGTTCTGCTCTTATCACAAACACACAAACACACACAATAGTTTCATATTTGTTTTGGATATTTTCATATGACGTCACGCAGATGCTCAGATATGAAAACCCAGAGTTAACCGATAGCCAGCTTTGTAGTACAGGTCTTCCAGACTGTGCCAATTTAAACCAACAAAAAAAAAAAAAATGCATCCTGGTATGTCGTTAGGTCCACATCCGGTCCAAAAATGTCCTATGGAGTGGGGACCCAAGTTAATGAGGCCGCTTCTTTGTGTTGCCACCGTCCAGACCAAACGCTCACAGACACAAAATGGAAAGAATTCCACCCTGGAAATACTTTCCCCTTTTTAATAAGCAGTGGAAAAAAAAAAAAAATCTGTATCCCGCCAGGCGGGTGTAGAATAAATATAATAAGGAGGCAAATTGACAAAGGTGAATTATTCAGTTCCACAGCTCATATGCACGTATAGTCATATATATGTTCAATTACACGCAGCAACATCTGGCTCGTTCATGTTCCACAGAGCTCATTATATGGCAGGAAGTCCATAACGCTGCAGCTGATTTACTCGAACTTGAACCTCGGCGTCATAAATCTATACCTCTACAGCGATGGTTAGATTCCGGGGGGGTGGTCTGCAGATCATAAAGAATTGAATATTTCATGTTGAATACCATTTCTAAAAAAAAAAAAAAAGTGAGACATCAGACATTTGCAAATGCGTAAACAACGCTGACATTTTAAAGGACGTCTGATCTTGTTTTGGTGATTCAGACGAATATGAAAGTTCCGGCGTGTCAGAAAATGTTTTCACAGCCAGGGAGACGGAGGGAAATGTTTTTTTTTTTCCTTCTTCCGACGGAGAGAAAATAATAATAATCTGAAGCTCCAAAATCATCTTCTTCTACTGCGTGGTCGTATTAAATCCAGATGTTTTAAAAACTTATTTTGTGGACATTCCGAGTCTGTGATTTGGATTTCTTTTCCTCTCTGTATTGTCATCCCTCCAACCTTACGTCCTCAGCATGCAATTACTTTGCAAAAACACATATTCTCAGATTTGGTTTGTGCGGCCCGTGCTTTAAAAACGTGTGTCACCAGCCACTTTGCCTTTTTATGGCATGAACCACAAGAGTGGGAATAAGATATTTCCTTTCTGTGAAATGCGCTGTAGCCATGAATAAATAAATCACTCTCTTGTTTTGGTCAGTAATTCATTCAGCGGCGTCGGAAAGCCGACAGAGAATTCTGCTTTTAACAGTAATTATGGGCAGGTTCCATTTTTCCCACTTTTGAAGGTTTTTGTGAACTGGAGCTGCTGATTTCATTTTTCTGCTCATTTTGTGTTTAGCTTCCCTGTTTCTGGGACACCGTGTACATGTGAACTGCATACAACTAGGAGTCATTATCTTTGTTTGTGTTGCTTTCCGAAAAAAAAAAAAAAAAAAGATATGTATACGCAGCATTTGCATTGGATTTACCATTTGTATTATTATAGTGCCTGATCTGCAGTTCAGAAAACTACAGTTTTATTAATGAACAAAAGACACACGCTGAATAAAGATGAATATAATTTTTTTTTTGTTATTAAATCGCCAACATTTCATTTTCTGAATGTGTGCTCTGGGAACCCAGAGCACGCATTGTATGAATCTTTCCTTTGTTTGTCCTCCACCAGGAGAGCAGCACTTTTAGTGAGAAATAAAAACTGAACTGCAACCGTACATGAAACCTGACGTCAGGAGACAACGCCTCCTGAAATAAAATGCTATTGTCCTCCATGTGTCCTCCTCTCGGCAGAGCTTGTCTCCCTGGGTCGGCCTGAGGAAGATCAACGTGTCCTACTGGGGTTGGGAGGACGCGTCGCCCTTCGCCAACGCCAGCCTGCCGTGGTTGCCCGGGGAACCCAGCGACTCGGGCTTCTGCGCCTACCTGGAGCGGGCGCAGGGGGCGGGGCTTAAAGCCAACCCCTGCACGGCCCCCACGGACGGCCTGATCTGTGAGAAACCTGCAGGTGAGCCTCAGAGGAGATGAGGATAGAACTCCTTAGGTGTTTTTTTAATTTTTTTATACATATTTTTATCATAACCTGACAAATGTATCTTTGGCTGAACGATAAAAGGGACTCAATTCAGGTAAAAAGGACACGAATAATTTGCAACCACTAAATTATATATAATGAAATCGAGACTGTCACGAGAATCATCTCATTCCAAGTAATTCAATTTTTTTTTAATTGCAATTACATGAATAATTAACTTGTGATAACTTAATGTATGAATAAAATAGCCGAAAAAAGGTTTAATGATGAGTGCATTTTTTGGTTAGCATCATCTCACTCCAAGTAATGAGATGGAAAAAATGCATTTTATATCATTTGCATGATTAATTAACTAATGATACCTAAGTTATGTCATAAAATGGCCAGAGACGGGATCATTATGAGTGGAGCCCTGAGCATGGGGTCTCTTGGTCCCTGTGTGTCCCCCTCAGGGAGTCCTCAGAGTCCCAGCGCCCGCCCCTGCAGGACGTCCTGCGCGCTGCGCTCCAGCTGCGCTAACTGCACCAGCCAGGCCATGGAGTGCATGTGGTGCCGCAGTGCGCGCCGCTGCGTGGACTCCTCCGCCTACGTGGTCTCCTTCCCCTACGGACAGTGTCTGGAGTGGCAGACGCCCGAATGCAGCGGTGAGTGGACACACACACGGCCTTTGACCTTGGTCACACAGATCAGCAGGAACAGAGAGAGAACAAGGCCGGATTAGGAAACATGGAGCAGTGATGGATATTTAGAACTCTACTCATATATATATATTGTTCCACAGGAAGTGAAACGGAGTAGTTTTCTCTTTTACATTTCAGCTGTGTGAGTTATTAAATGATAGGATGATAACAATTTATGGATTACCAACTTCCAAATACTCTCGTAACTGGTGACTATTATTCCAGACTGCTGCCGCTGGTCTGAGCGCACTCTCCAGTGAAGAGCTGAGATTTCTTTTTTACATTTTTCATTGCACCATTCTTTGTGTATATCTCTCATCCTTCACTTCCTGCTCCATGTGTTCATGTGTTTGTGGATGAATCTGTGGGAAACGGAGGCAGATAAAAGGTTGTGTGACCTTACTCCAAGTGGGTCGTTTCTGTATCGGATCAATTTGGCCCTCGGCTTTGTGTAGCGTTCCCATTTTTCATGTCAGCTGGAGGCTGAACTAAACACAACCTCTGGAAATAATTGGCCTAGAATGCTCCGAAGGTTTTGGAAGCTCAGTTAATAAATCTGATTTCAGTACTGGCCTTATTTCCTCCCTTTTTTTTTAAATGAACACAACTTGTTTCATGCTTCTTCATGTCGATTATCTGGTCCCTAAAGCTCTCATTTCTGCAGCTATATGACGACTCGCGATTACAACATGACACAATCAACGCACAAACTGCAGCATCATAAATGAGGCCACATCACCAATACAGTTGTGTTAGTGTCAGTGTGCACAGGAAGTTACATGTTTAACTTACTCCCTGTGCGTGTGTTTGTTTAGGGGAAATGAATCAAAGGTCAAAAAGTCCAAAAGTATATTGATCTTTGACCTACTTCCCGATGTCTGAGCAACACGGGAGCAAGACCAGTGCGTTCGGGGTCCCTGAAAACCCCTAGGTACCAACTTTCACCTTTCTAGCAGCGACCCTTCACCAAAACCCTAACCCTAGTTCCACAGTCATAGGGGTTATAAGCCTGGAATTAGGGTTTTGGTAACCCTAACCCTAACCCTAATTCCAGGCTTATGGTGGTTATAAGAGTGGAATTAGGGTTTTGGGGAAGAGTCGCCGCTAGAGAGATGAAAGTTGGTACCAGGGGGGTTTTGGGCACCCCGAACGCAATGGGCTTGGTCCCGTGTCCCTCGGACATTGGGAAATGGGTCAAAGGTCAAAAAGGCCAAAAGTATATTGACATTTGACCTACATCCCGATGTCCGAGAAACACGGGACCAAGACCAGTGCGTTCGGGGTCCCTGAAAACCCCTTGGTACCAACTTTCACCTTTCTAGCAACGACCCTTCACCAAAACCCTAACCCTAGTTCCACAGTCATAGGGGTCATAAGCCTGGATTTAGGGTTTTGGTAACCCTAACCCTAACCCTAATTCCAGACTTATAGGGGTTATGAGTGTGGAATTAGGGTTAGGGTTTTGGTGAAGGGTAGCTGCTAGAAAGGTGAAAGTTAGTACCAGGGGGGTTTTGGGCACCCAGAACGCAATGGTATTGGTCCCGGGTCACTCGGACATTGGGAAATGGGTCAAAGGTCAAGAAGGCAAAACGGTCTTGACCTCTGACCTATTTGCTGAAGTCTGAGCGACTCGGGACCAAGACCAGTGCGTTCGGGGTCCCTGAAAACCCCTTGGTACCAACTTTCACCTTTCTAGCAACGACCCTTCACCAAAACCCTAACCCTAGTTCCACAGTCATAGGGGTCATAAGCCTGGATTTAGGGTTTTGGTAACCCTAACCCTAACCCTAATTCCAGACTTATAGGGGTTATGAGTGTGGAATTAGGGTTAGGGTTTTGGTGAAGCGTCTCTGCTAGAAAAATGATAGTTGGTACTGGGGGGTTTTCAGGGATGCCGAACGCGATGGTCTAGGTCCTGTGTTGCTTGGACATTGGGAAATGGGTCAAAGGTCAAAAAGGCCTAAAGTATATTGACCTTTGACCTACTTCCCGATGTCCGAGCAACACGGAACCAAGACCATTGCGTTCGGCGCCTGGAAAACCCCCTGGTACCAACTTTCACCTTCCTAGCAGCTACCCTTCACCAAAACCCTAACCCTAGTTCCACAGTCATAGGGGTTATAAGCCTGGAATTAGGGTTTTGGTAACCCTAACCCTAACCCTAATTCCAGGCTTATGGTGGTTATAAGAGTGGAATTAGGGTTTTGGGGAAGGGTCGCCGCTAGAGAGATGAAAGTTGGTACCAGGGGGGTTTTGGGCACCCCGAACGCAATGGGCTTGGTCCTGTGTCCCTCGGACATTGGGAAATGGGTCAAAGGTCGAGAAGGCCAAAACGGTCTTGACCTCTGACCTATTTGCTGAAGTCTGAGCGACTCGGGACCAAGACCAGTGCGTTCAGGGTCCCTGAAAACCCCTTGGTACCACCTTTCTAGCAACGACCCTTCACCAAAACCCTAACCCTAGTTCCACAGTCATAGGGGTCATAAGCCTGGATTTAGGGTTTTGGTAACCCTAACCCTAACCCTTATTCCAGGCTTATAACCCCCATAAGTGTGGAACTAGGTTTAGGGTTTTGGTGAAGGGTAGCTGCTAGAAAGATGAGAGTTGGTACTGGGGGGTTTTCACGGATGCCGAACGCGATGGTCTCGTGTCGCTCAGACATTGCAAAAGATCTTATAACTATAACTGACTACACTCTTATAGACCCTGGATTCGAGTTAGGGTTAAAACCCTAATTGTTCAAATCTATTGTTGATTGGAGATGGAGAGGATTGTGTGTGTTGGTGGTGTGTTGATCTCTGTGTTGTGTTGTGTTGCTACATACGCTGGGATTGAAAGCGAGGCCACTGTTGATGTATTATGGATGGAGAATCTCTCAGATGTGTGTTAACTGTCAAACTAGCGTACGACACCCGATAACACATGCTACACACAACATCAAACCTGCTATGATCAACACAATGTGGAGGGAATTTTTGATGAGACAAATAAAAAAATCACCCTCCAGCAGGAACAAAAACAATTTATTTTATTATTATTTGCTGCAGCATTCATCGCCTTTAGAACATGTGTCAGCTGTTGTGCTTTGGTTTTATTTAATTTTTATTGGCTGTTATGGACCACAGCTCAGACTCTGAGTCCAACAGAACCCTGTATTTTGGGAAGGTTTAGTTTTTAGCACAAAAATTAAGGGCGTCACCTAGAATAACACAGATCAGATTATTAGGAGCAATTCTTTGAATGGTCATTTGAACATTTATATCCCTTAAAGCAGCCCATCGTGTAATTTAGTTTTCTTCCTGAATAGCATCGCAGCTTGGGTCTCTTGTTTTTTTTTGTTAGTTAGACGTGCCGAGTTTCTTCTTTGTGCAGATGTTACATTTACAAACTGCCACTCGTTCTATAATTGCAGTGAGACAGAATAAACGGCAATTAAATCTCATTTATTCCTCTTTTGCTCACCTACCGTCGTCACTGCGGGAAAGTATTTAATTTAGCTGTCGGGAGGAACATTAAACTGGAACACAAATCCCTGGCACTGTTTTGATTTGGGCAAATTTTTCACAACACAGAGTCCGTCAACTGTTTTTTCTTTGATTCCACATATTTAGAAACTATATTCGTTTACCAGCCATGTAGGAAAGACAGGCTGCATTCAAAATCCCATTCACCCTGCAATCAGCCTGGAGCTAATGTCATGTATAATCCCACGTGGAGCAGCTCCGTTTTTTTTTGTGTGCCAAAACTGCACCGGACGGTAATGAACGAGTTCAATTCTCTCCATGTGGCGCCAGATCATCGGAAATGCAGCTGAAAAATAGAAAAGAAATCTAAATATATACAGTATTTCTGAGAGCAAGTCAGGTGAAAGATTTTATGTTCACACAGGCCACGGTTATGTAAGTGATCGTTATTGCATTTTATTGTCACCTCCTCTCAATGACGAGCGGATTCCGCTTCTCCTCGGGGGCCCGTTTTGGCATATTTGTGACATATTTTGCAGCATATTTCATATCAGGCAGAAAAATGCCTGAAATATGACTTTTGATCCATTTGCTCCCACTTGATGTTATGACATGTCCCACGGTCGACATCTGCAAACACAATTTGTGTTTTTGTGTGTCGCAGTGACGCGTTGGGTGTTTATTTTTTTTTCTCACAAATATTCCCACACGGGGGATGAAAGTGGAACCCTGTGGCCACCCATCACAAACTTTTGGTGAAATGTGATTGTGCGAATGTTTTTTGTTTTTTTTACATGTTTTATTGTTATTATTGTTCCCACTCCACATTCCTACAGCTGGGTTTGTATTAGGTTTTAGTTCACAGAGGGAGCCTGACGACGTGTGTGTGTGTGTGTGTGTGTGTGTGTGTGTGTGTGTGTGTGTTTTAATGATGATGTAACCTTTGTTCGTGGAAGTTTGAAATGGGGTTAATAATGAACTCTTAAATGCTCTCTCATTTTTTTGGAGAGATCTTAAAGAAAGGTGTAATACAGACCCTGTATTATTTGACCTTTGACCTATGGGCTCCAAAGGGTCATCGATGATAAAAGCTCTCCCACGTAACATTTATTTTGCTTGTTGGAAAATATACAAACTTTTTGGGTTATGTGGGGTGAGGATTTGACCTGGTAACCTCAAAATAAGTTCATTATTCAATGAATTTACTCGTGTTGAACTACAGGTTGAGCTGAAGAATATTGTAGAAGCACAAAAGGAGCATTGACCCATTTTCTGCAATTTGAATAATATTTTATATTTATATGGAAAAGTCTTTTCTTGAAGAAGTGGCATTATCGGAGATATTCTGCCGAACGGCCCCTTTCAACCAGGGACTATAGAAAAGTGGAGATGCACTGAAGTGTCAGGAAGGAAAGGGGAGTGGAAATAAGAGAGGAGAGGAAAGGTGGAAAAGTTGAGAGGTTCATTGTTGCTGAATTCATTTATGCTCAGAGTGTCTTTGCCTAATCTGGGGAGAAAAAGTTAGACGAAATTGACCTGAAATGAAGGAGGATCGGGAACAATGGAGAAGAAGGTGGAGACGGCTTAGAAATAGCAAAAAGAAGAGAAGAGAGGAAGATACAGGAGGGGAGGATAAAAACGTGGCAGAGAGGAGATAAAGGGAGAATGGGAGAGAGGGAGAGGAAAAAAAGAGATGGCTGGAAGTTGGTAATTAGAAAGATGGAGGGAGGACAAATGAATCAGCAGCGCTGCAGTTTGAATAATGCAACGGGGGGAAAAAAAAAAACATGCACGGAGACGACACGTGGTGTGTATCAATCAGGTCACACACACACACACAGAGAAAATGACAAATCTGAAGGATATGCAAATTTGAATGGTACCGAGAAAAAAAAGAAAAACCCACCTTTTCCTTCTCTCTGGATTTTTTTTATTCCCGACACCTTTTTCACCGCCAACAAAAGAGCTGTTTGTCTTTTTTAACACCGAATGCCATTTTTTTCCGAAGAGAAAAGTGTTTATTTTTTATTTATTTGACGCCTCTTTGAATGTCACAATCCACTTTATGAATACCAATGCTCGTCTCCGCGCAAGTCCATTTATTTCTAAATGTTGAGGGTCAAAGTAAATGTTAAATGTAGATTAGTGGAGGTTGGACTTCACTGCTGGATGAAAAGAATGCATTTTTTTTTGCTTTCAGATATGGAAAAAAAAAGAAAAAGAGCCGAATGTATATTTCTTTCTCACAAGAAAAACCCCGTTGACCTTTGACCTCACCTTCTCCCTCCTCTCACCTCCTGTCTACCAGCTCAGAACTGCTCCGGCCTGCGGACCTGTGCCGAGTGTCTGGAGAGGGCCGAGTGCGGCTGGTGTGGAGACCCCAGTAACACGGGGCGGGGCGCGTGCATGGAGGGGTCCTACCGAGGGCCCCTGAGGACGGGGTCCCGGGACGGGGACGTGGTCCTGGACCAGAGTCTGTGTACGTCCGACAGAGGCTTCAACTGGGCCTTCATCCAGTGTCCGGGTGAGTCGGTGCTTCAGATTCAGTCCACTTGTCACTTTATTATATAATCACAATTGTTCATTATAAAGGACTTTCTTATTCTTTATTTGTGTGTGTGTGTGTGTGTGGTTCGCAGCCTGTCAGTGTAACGGACACAGCAGGTGCGTGAACGGCAGCGCGTGTGAGCACTGTGGGAACCTGACGTCAGGGACGCACTGTCAGAGCTGCATGCCCGGTTACTATGGCGACCCCATCAACGGAGGCAAATGCAACGGTGAGTGTGTTGGTCTCTATTTATTTTCCAAACGATTTTAAGAGTGACTTTGAGTGCATGGCATGTGTCCACGTTTGGTTTTCCGGTCTGTTTGAGAGGAATCCTTGTGCGACAGCCTTGTAATTGAGCCACACGGCCTGAGGGGGGCAGCGTTTAAAAGCCGTGTGCGGGCCGGTGTGTCTGCAGAGTTTACGATGGCGAGCAGGGCGATGAAAGAGGAAAAAAAATAAAAAAATAAAAAAAAGCAGGGAGGAGGAGGAGGAGGAGGAGGAGGAGGAGGGGAACATGTGTGATCGGCAGCAGAGGATTTAAATCTCAGCTTTCCACTTCTTGCGTTTCCTGTTGTTACAGGAAGCTGCTGCTTTATTTGTGCGCTCACATGGTTCTGTCAGCAGCTTAGAAGGGTCTTGTTTTATTGATATTATTATTATTTCGATGACATGTCAGAGTCAGGGGATGAAATAAAAGGGGTGGAGGAGGCGTAATGAATGACGGAGAGAAAAGGAGGGAGTCTCTCTCTCTCTCTCTCTCTCTCTGACATTAAATCTCTCTTAATCACTTTCGTATTTCCTGAGTTGACGGCCGTCTCCGTCCCTCGGTGAACGCAGAGACGGATGCAGGACGGCCTCGCTCTGGCTTTTCTTTCTTTTCCTCCTTTCCGTCTTTCTTTTCTTTCGTTTTTTGTCTTTTCATCCTTTCATCTTCACATTTTCCACTCCTGATGCCTCTTTTATGCATTTTCTTTTTTTCCCCCCCTTTCTTTCCTCCTTTCTGTTATTTGCTTTTTTCCCTCCCTTATCTGGCTACCTATTCTTCATTTTTTTCCTTCTTTTTTTCTTCTTTTCCTTCCCTTTATCTTCCTCTACTCTCTGTTCTTTCCTCTGTCTGTTCATCCATTTGTTGAGCCTTCTCTCTTCTACTCCTACATCATTTCTTTTTGCTGTTCACAGTAACAATTTGTTCTGAAATTCCTCCTCCATCCATCCATCCATCCATCTTCCTTTTCTCTCTCTCTCTCTCCCTCTCTCTCTCTCTCTCCTCCTCTTAAAAAAAAAAAAAGTCAGCTCTCTTTACCTTGGGCTGAGCGGCTGGGAGTCGATGGTGTGCAGCCGGTTAGAGAAGAGAATGATGGAGTGGTGTGAGGTGACGGAGCTGTGAGACAGACAGAGAGATAGACACGCACACACAAAACACACACACACACACACACACACACACGCACGCACAGACATGTGGTGAGACGTACAAGGTTAATATCAGATGATGAAGAAATGCAGGAGACGGAGGACGTACAGAGGAGAGACGAGTCCCCGTGACACATGATTAACTAACCTTATCAAGTGTGTGTGCGTGTGTGTGTGTGTGTGTGTGTGTCTACGTCGTAACCTTGTCCAGCGTCCACATGCTTCCTGTCTGCAGCTGACAACATGTTTGATTGATGGGTGTGGCTCAGGATTCTGTCCCCCAAAGAGCATCTTACTCCAAATAGTCAGAATGTGCATTCATAAAATAATAGGGAAGATTTTTTTCTTCTTCTGTGGAAGAGGCCGTCACGTCTCCAAATCGGCAGAAAAGTAGACGAGCCGCCGTGTGTCCTAATAGAGCGGGCTGCGCTTCAGCCATCAATCACGGAGGTGGTTACCTGGCGATCAATCAAAGTTCAATTCTACGTTGAACAAAACAAAATCAATATCCTAGCCAGGAGCCTCTTCAGCCATGATGAGCACACGTCGCCGTGGTTACGGCGTCTCTGAAGCTGCTTGTAGCCATCAGTGTTGTTTTTTTTTTTATTATTTCTCTTTTTTTTTTCTCCACTCGTCAAGGTACTGCTGCTACTTTGAAATGTTCCTTTCGACAGTGACGACAAATGTCGCTTTCAGTGGTGGAAATACCATCGAAGCAGTTTGGGCTCTGGTAGTAGATATTTGACCTCTGACCCTGACCTTTGCTCCTCAGATCATTAACACTTTGACTAGAGCCCCTCGGATGCATATCAGGGTTCTAAATGGTGCTTTAAATTCCCAGTGGAAGTTTTAGTTTGTTGTTTTCTTGGACCCTGATGAATGACCTGTTATTACTAAATATATATATATATATATATATATATTCTTTTGTTTATTTGTAGTCAGGTGGCCGCGTTGTCCTCTTTCTGTCTCGGGCTGGTGTTCCCAGTTTAGCGAATTCTTTTATTACATTTGGATTTGTTTTTATGTTCAGTTTGTGCTCAGCGTGCAGCAGCAGGAGTTTTTTTTTTTGGTCAATCTATGTTCAGCGCAGCAGCTTTAGAGACGGTGAGTGGCACCTCTGCACGAAAACTGGCAACCCAGCAGCGGAGACTGGGACAGACGGTGCGTGCCTGCGTGCGAGCGATGCGTCAGACAGAGCCAGCTGTTGTCGAGCTGGAGCCGCCGTGGAGGAGAGAAGCTCATTTCATTCAGTTCTTCCCTGTGGAGAAGCTGCCAAATACTCGCTCTTACTTGTTATCCAAAGTGTGTGTGTGTGTGTGTGTGTGTGTGTGTGCATGTGCACATTTTGTGCTAGCAAAATGTTTAGCCTGTTGGTGAAATTGAACAGTTCCCAGCCAATCGTAACGGTGTCTGGTTTTATTCCTGGCATCTGACTAATCAATATCCGACTGATCAATATATCCATAAAACCAAAGCACACACACATTTGTGTAAACTTGACTTGAAATGGCTTCTGAATCATTTTGGTATTTATCTCCACTCAGTGCACATTTGACCAACAAAGTTAAAAAAAAAAAAAGGAAAATAATGTTCCACTTTGTGGAGCTGGAATGGTGAAAAGAAAACAAATCCAAAGGCTGCCGCTGAATTTGACCTCATGACTTCATTCATTAATAATGAATCACGTGTGTGCTCCTAAAAATGTCCCAGCTATGAGTTAACGCTCCACTTTAGCTGTGTATCCAGGATTCTTCTAAATAGCTGAAAAACATGTTATATCTCTGGAAAAAAAAAAAATATATATATTCTTTTTATAGCGTAGTATACATCCAGCACACACAACACAACAGGGGGCTGTTGTGAGGAGTCACAGCTTCTTTTAAGGCGCACAACACAATCCTCGAGACACAAGTATGACAAGCTCAAGAGTTAAATACCAAAATATGTGCAAAATCAAAAGTTCAGATTTATGCAAATGATCCAGAAAATCGGATTTAAATCACAGTTTCATCCTCATGACACTGAGATGATAATTTATGAAAAAAAAGAGATTTATTTTAGGTCAACAGTTCACTGACCACTTTCTGCTGAGTGAAGGAAAGTCTCAGATCTTTGATGTTTTTTTTTCCCCCCCTCCCTTTATATGCAGATTTTTTTCTCTCTCTTTATGTGCGTGTGATCCCGTGTATTTCACTTCTTAACTCTCTTTACTCCGCCCTCCACCTTCCTGCTCCACCCTCATTAAAAAAAGAAACAGCAGCAGGAGGTGTCGGCTGAAGGTCAAACGGATGATGGAGGAGGAGGAGAGTTAAAAAAGAAAGAAAGAAAAGAGATTGATCTGAAGAATTCAGCTTTATTTTGAAAGGGGTCACAGTTAATTAATGTCACTGAATTGTTATTTTCACACATTTTAACCTTTCCTAATTTTAATTCAATTGTACTATATTACAATGCAACCTGTAGCCGAATAATGGGAATTGGACTATAACATTAAGTTTTTATTCTGATTTTGTCTCTTGGCTGATTTTAAGTTAAGGGTAGATTTGCAAAGAAGTTACATTATTATTATTATTAAATGATTCTTATTATGAATTTATTCAGCTAAAATGGAAAAAAATATGTTTATCATTTTCACACTCTTATTATTATTATTATTATTATTATTATTATTATTATTATTATTATTATTATTATTATTATTATTATTATTATTATTATCCGTTTTTATTTTATTTCTCTAAATTGATCAATAACCTCAGGTTCAACATGAACTGCTGTAATTCAGGATCTTTTCCGCGTGGATAAAAATATCTCCTGTCATCAAGAAACAAGAGGAGGAAGTGAAGGATTTAGTTATTATCTGCTTCCTGCCTCCTCCTCTGTGTGTAATATTAGAAAGTGTCAACACTTGAATACACACACACACACACACACATCATCTCACACATATACACGTGATTTGCACACAGGCCTCGACTCACAGAACAAATTAACACACGCCTGTGTGTGACGGGTGTGAAAATGCTGCATAATGTCATCGTACAGTACTGGAGTCCACGATGAGTCTAATTAAAGTTTCACACGCGTGTGAATCAGAACATGTGATCAGATGTGAAAAGCCATTTCCTCAAACTTTGGACGTCACTTCCGTGATTTTTTTTATGTTCCCTGTTTGTTGGAGCCTTTGTTTTTAGAAAATCCCAATATTGCAGCGGTCACGTTAAGGCGCTTGCTATAACATAACACGTCACATGTGAATTATTTACCTTTTTTTGTGTGTTTAATACAAATATTGTATTTTTCCGTGCAAAGTTGCTTTGATGGAAAGTTTCCTGGAGAAGAAAAACATAGAGAGCACGA
Source organism: Colistium nudipinnis (assembly GCA_016785305.1). Lineage (NCBI taxonomy): Eukaryota > Metazoa > Chordata > Actinopteri > Pleuronectiformes > Rhombosoleidae > Colistium > Colistium nudipinnis. The sequence continues at coordinate 385,631 of JAFBJU010026069.1, read as the reverse complement.
GCAGTGATTCCTAGTTGAGGCAGAAAAAAACAACAACATCTGGTTATGATTCAATCTTTTATTTCATGCTGGGCGTGTGAATGTGTGTGTGTGTGTGTTTTGGGAGCGGAGGAGATCAGGAGAGGAGGCGCAGTTGAACATTTTACATCCTTGCGTTATCGACCCCACTTTTCTTCTGAGGGTCAGAGGGGAGCGGAAATGTTTTTTTTTCTCACGTCCTTAAATGGGAATTTATTCAAATCTGTTGCCAAGCTTAGACGGCGTCAGAGGAGGATACACAAAAAAAGGATTTTTGATTTTGTTTTTTTCCATCCATTAAGTTTGAACCGTGCGTCTCTGGGGAACGAGAGGATCCCTCCCTCATGTTTCCTCCCTGACACACACACACACACACACAGGCGTCGTTTGTGTGGCGTTTAGACGCGGTGAGGTGAGAAATTGTAAATTCTCTTCAGGGGGTTGGTACGAGTCGTGGGAAATATGATTTATATCAAATCAAGCCTTCATTTTTTCCCCTCCCTCTGCTAACAGATCAGGTTTCTTCTTATTGAGGTTCATTTCTGTGTGTGTCAGCATGTGCCAGGCGCCACTTCATTCATCCACTCCGCCTCCTCCGCCGCCCTCCTCTCTGAATTGAGTTCACCTCCTCCGGGCCCCTCTGAGATGATGGTGGGATGAGTCCAGTGCGAGCGTCTGAATTAAATTACAGTTCATGGGATGCAAATGACATGCAAATCTCTGTCGGATATTATATTCAGATTGATTTTTGGAAGTCCATGGAAATGTGAATATGAACAAAATGAATCTGTCGGCTTCAAATTGTTAAAATCTGTAAATCACAGTCTGCTCTCTGTTTTATTTGCCAAACATTTATTTCCATCTTCAATCTTGTATATTGCCATGGCAACCTGTAACCGGCCCGTTGCTCAAGGTGCACAGACATTTGCCGTAGTTTATCTCTTTTTGTCGCCATAATTGCCACGGGAGAGAGTTTATATTTTCTTAATTTCCCAGATTTGATCTCCGGTTATTTTTAAAACAGATTTAATCGAGCGAGCGTCTTAGTCTGACATTTATTCTTTTTTTTTTTTTGCATCGGAGACGTGAGTTTTCATTTCCCGCTTCGGTTCCTGAGCGGGGAGCAGTTTGTGAACTTTTCCCCGCGTTTAACTGGAGATGAAACGCGGCAGAGCTGCGGCGAGCTTTATTTTCCCAGCATTCATTGGGGCAGCGAGCAGGGCGGCGGCCGGGGACGCTGTGTTTACAGCCGTTTCATGTTTGTTTGAGGAGAGGGGGGAAAAGTTTTCTCTGCTGTAGACCGTAAATGATTTCTCTCCACTGGGTCTGCAACGAGACCTCGTCAGCTTGATAACAATCCACCTTCTTTTTTTTTCTCTCTCTCTCTCCATCTTGGTTGTAGTGTCGCAGGTGAAATCAGCGCCTGTGACGTCACGCATATTAATTCCCCCCAGCCTTTGACTATCTGCAGAAATCAATATTGTGCGATCAGCCTGCACACACACACCTGTGTGTGTTTTTTTTTTTTTTTTTTTTTTTATGGTGTTTTTGGTTCGGCCTCTGTTATCTCTACGGCCATTACACTTCAACGTGCGTCTCTGGAAAGCTTTTCTCTTTTTCTGTGCGTGTGTGTGTGCGTGTGTGTGTGTGTGTGTGTGTGTGTGTGTGTGTGTGTGTGTGTATGTCTGTGCGATGGGTCTTTTTTAAATTGAAATGCAACCCCCGGTGCAACCTGGGTTTAGCTAATGTATTGTTGTGTGTGCATTTGTGCTTTTCCGTGTAAACTGAAAAAAGTCGAAATATTGCAAGCCTGTCTGTGTTTTTATATTTTTCATCAAATCTTCAGAGGAAGAGAGGGGATGATACGTATAAAGGAAATCTTCCTCTCATTATCTGCTGGTGCCGGGGCTGCACCTTGAACCCCGACGCACCACGGCCTTATTAGCCTTCTCCGTAAGAATAAGAAAGAAAAAAGGAATAAAAGACACAAAGCGGATTGTGTTGGCGTTGTTGTGGCCCGGTTGTGGCTCCAGAGTCCGGAGGAAAACGCTCCTGTGTGTGATAAATCACAGGTTCAACCCGCACAGCGGCGTGTACACAATCAAACCATCACCCAAATATTAGATTCACATCACAGAGGCTCTACACGTAATCAGCCTCTCAGAGGCCAAATCTCTCCATCCAGATGTGATTTAAGCTAATATAATATATATATATATATATGTTTAACATAATGCAAATAATTTGTCATTTGCTGCTTCTTCAGCCTTTCTTTCCAGGCTCTTCGTCTCTCTTCTCCTCTTCTTTCACAAACGCTGGTATTACTGTAAATTGAAAAGAGACCTTTGAGATATTTCATCAAATCATAATAATAATAATAATAATAATAAAACTCCTCTCTCTGCAGCCTGTAAATGTAACAGTCACGCCAACGTGTGCCACGTCAACACGGGGAAATGCTTCTGCACCACCAAGGGCATCAAGGGAGAACAGTGTCAGCTGTGAGTATTTCACCCACCTCACACACACGCACACCTACACACATTTACACACACACCCATGGTTGACACTCACGATCGAAGGTTAAATTTGAAGTTTGATTTTGAAAGCGACAAGCTCAAAAAGAGAAAGGTAGAAGGAATAACGATGAGCAAATGTTTGCCTGTGTGTGTGCGTGTGCGTGTGTGTGTGTGTGTGTGTGTGTGTGTAAGTGTGTGTGTGTGTGTTTTCCCCTGATTGTGCCAGACTTGACCGCTGCAGCAGTACAATATCCTAAATGGCTTGGCGGAGCAACGCAGTATGGCTGAAAATTGCTGCATCGATAAATCTTGCAGGCGAGGCCAGAAAGCAGAGTGTGTGTGTGTCGGTGTGTGAGTGTGTGTGTGTGTCTGCGCGATGAAAGGAGTACGTGAATTGATCAGACACATTTGTTCTTCTGTGATATATTATTGATGAGGGACACGCGATTGTGTGAGCGCTGGATATGCTTAACCTCGTTTGGGTCCTCTAATTGCTCCAATTTCTGGATTCTCCTCTCCGGTGAACGGGTTCAGAGTCAGACCTTTACTTTATAATCCTAATAATCAATATCAACATAGTAATTGAAGTGTGTCACCTGTAGTCATTGCTGGAAAGTTTAAATACTTTAGCTTTTACCCTTTAACATGCCCCCTGAATTTCAGGGAGGCAAAAAAAAGTAATTTTTTTAACTTAAGAAGTTATTTATTATAATAAAGAAATAAAATAAATGATAAGATAGTGATTATTATTAATATTATTATTCTTATTATTATTATTATTATTATTATTATTATTATTATTATTATTATTATTATTATTATTATTATTATTATTATTATTATTATTATTATTATTTTTATTATTATTATTATTATTATTTCATTTCTGTAGCATATTTCAGTTTTTTCTTTCTTTTTTCTTTAAAGTGAAAAAGATGCATAGAAATGATGTGGGATTAATATCAGGCATAGATTACGTACATTTAAAAAAAACAAAAAAAACTCTGATGTCACACTTTGACCACTGACCTGAAATAAACCCTGAGGTCAGCGGCCTCTCAGTGCACCCATGTCTCCTGTCGACTAGAATCAGCGTCGCTGTGGTTCGACATGTTGAACAAAAACACGTGGATGTATATTCTATTTTTTATTATTATTATTATTATTGAACTATTATAATCTTCATTTGTTTGACGTTAAAGCGAAACAAAAACTGCGTCAGCTCCTGTTGTGAGCCTTATTTGTTATTTATATGTTGTGGACCAGTAATGAAGTCAGAGACATTGTGTGTTCACCTTTGATAAGCCCCGCCCCTCGCCCCCTCGCTCGCCCCCTCTCCGTCCAGTCTCACTGTCTCTAAATGTCTCTCTGTCACAGCCCTGTTTGTTTTGGTTGAGTCACATCCAGCTCGCTTTGTTTGTCGTTTCCATTATGAACGAGCAATTTCTCCCAGGAGGCCGATGGTAGGGCAGGTGTGTGTGTGTGTTAGTGTGTGTGTGTCTGTTTGAGTGTGTGTGTGTGTGTTCTGTTCAAAGTCACAAATGATAAGAGTCAGAAATAACGTGGCCATTAAGTCAAGCTGATGGGTGTGTGTGTGTGTGTGTGTGTGTATTTGTATACGTCCATATGTGTCCCTCATGCTAGAGTTGTGTGTCTTCATCTTGTGTTTGTGTGTCCACCTTTCACATTAGTCCCACACAAAATGAGGATTATTATTATATAATTACATTTTGTGAGGTAGTTGTTCATGGTGGGATTGGGTATAAAGCTAAAGCCAGTGTTACACTGTGTTACATCTGTTCCACACAAGCACACACACACACACAAACACACACAAGTATCTGTGGAGTGTGAAGGTCAAGGTGAGGGGCTCGCCAGATGTTCACCAGCTGTTTCGCTGGAGTCCTGATGTTTATACATTCACAGATATTTATGTTGCAACCCGACGTGTGGATGGTGTCCGTCGCGCCACTGTGTGATTGTGTAGATATTGTGTAGAGAGCTCCTTATACTGTGTGTGTGTGACTGTGTGTTTGTTTTAATACAAACTGTCTCTTCTTTCTTCATAATCATAATCCCATCATCTGAAACGTACACAATAAATGGCACACACACACACTAACACACATGTACACAATCGGGACTGATGTCACTGTGAACTTTAGTCTGTCGTTTCATGGGTGTGTGTGTGTGTGTGTGTGTGTGCGCTTGTGCAGCTGAGTGTGTTTTAAGTGATGAGGTCCTCATCTTGTCCCCAGTAGGTTGTTATAAGCAGCTTATGTCGTGCGTCCCTTTAGTGTGTGTGTGTGTGCGTGTGTCCCCTTGAGACACAACACCCCCATGCTCGTTTATCCTCAACGTCATTTATTGTCAACACACGTCTGTTGTGTGTTTGATTTAACACAATCATAAAAAGTCAAAATCTATAAGTCTATATCTGACCTCCATCAGCCTCCGCTACAGGATATGTGTTATTGTTGTAACGATGGAATATATTTCCCAGTAAGAATGAATTTGGCTTTTTCTTTTCGTCGCCATGGCAACGACAGCTGAGGCTCATGGGTGTTTGTCTTTACCTTCGTATGTGACCAGCAAATGGACATTTGAACATGTAACAAGTTGAAATGAATTCAACTCTTTTAACCTGCCAACTTCAACAATTTAAATGAAAATAACTGATATTAATCATTATATTATATATAATACATTATTAAGAAATGACAAGAACTAAAACATTATCTTTATATAATATTCGGCTCTTCTCCTTTGGAGAAGATTGTGCTCTCTCTCTCTCTTTCTCTGAGTTTGGTTATAATGAGTCTTTTTTTGTCATCCCGTCTTCACTCGTCCTCCTCCCGAAGGACAATCTGTACGTCCTGGAGGCGGGACGAGGATGAGGACGGACCTTGAAGAACTTCTCTCTCAGCATATCCTTTCAAACATTTTTTTTTTCCTTTCTGACCACTCATTAGATCTGACCTTGGATCAGGGACTTGATATGGATGTTGACGTGGACATTTTGTATTCCCATGAGGATTGACAAAATTAACAAGAATAAGACACTTTGGCTTTAAAGTATTTAAATATACTGTATATAATCTATATATATCTATTTCTGATTTCTGTTCTGAATGAAGTAATTTTCCAATCTGTGCTCTATACAACCTCAGCTCTGTTCTGACACTATAAAAATAATAAAGGATCCAAACCACGCTAATCATTTCTGGCAATAAGTAAAAAAAAAAAAAAGAAAAAAAAAACGTATTGCCCTCGTGTGTTTTTTTTCTCCTTTAATTACATTTGCTTCGTTTTAAAATTAACATTATTCTTAAGAGCCCTTAAGTTCCTGCTCCACACGGCCCTTTGACTCTAAAAAATTATAATTTAATTTCTTGGAAAAAACTATTAATTTCTCTCTCTCTCTCTCTCTCTCTCTCTCTCTCTCTCTCTCTCTCTCTCTCTCTCTCTCTTTTTTTTTTTTTTCATTTTTTTAAAGCTTGTGGTGTTGTGGTGGAAGCTTGCTGGTCATCAAAGACATTTCCTTAACGTAAAGGTCAAAGCTTTCAACCAGAGCCAATTACTGTCCATCAGCAAAATGTGTTCCAGTTTTTTTTTTTTTTTTTTTTTTTTAAAGACACTCAACCTCGATCCACTTTGAGGGAAGAACAGAGAAGAGGCAGACATATAAAATATAATATATAATATATATATATATATCAGTCATAGAATTAGGATTGTGTAGAAATTCTTATTGTCGACTTTTGTGTTCTCACACACGTGTGACCTCTGAGATGACCCTGACACATCTCAGATTAACAGCTGTCTACAGCTGCTGTGCAATAATTTCTCTCTCTGACACTATATGTGTTTGCAGAGTGTTGGCTCTGATAGTTATTTGTGTGTCTGTGTTGTGTGTCTGGGTGTGTGCCCGCGTGTGTGTGTGTGTGAGCGCCCTGGGAAAACAGAGCGTCTATGGTGAGACGGGACTGTCATGAGAAATCAGCTCTCGGAGAACGGGAGGCAGAGAAGCGAGGGGCCACCTGACACACACGCACACAACAAAACACACACACACGCACACACACACACACAAATACTCCATTCCAAAAAATACAAAGGAAACAAACTCAGACTGTGTTGAATGTTAATGTCTTTTCATTCTTTCATTTATTTTTTCCGCCCGTGTCATTCCAGATGTGACTCAGAGAACCGCTACCTTGGCAACCCTCTCCGCGGAACCTGTTATTGTAAGTCGATCTGCACGCGCGCACACACACACACACACACGCTCAGACAGACACACACACACGCTCAGTAAACAGTGCAGTTTATTGGCAAAAAAGAAATGGCGGTGGAAATGGGCGGGATTTGAGAAAATAAACAATTAAGAAATAGAAATGGAGGATAAAAGTGTCTCCGAACGTTTGATTGGTTCTCTCCGTGTCCTGAATAAACTCCACCTTTAATAATTCATAACCAGCGGATGGAATGTCCACTTCTTTGGAGAAATACTTTCTCGTCGTCTTGTGACTCCATACTGAGACTCACGCAGGTGAAACCCAAACGAAAAACATTGTAGACCGAAAAGAAAAAAAAAAAAGAAAAAAAGTAGCCAGTTTGCGTCCCAGCAGGAGACAAAGAGGACGATGTTTTTCCTCTCTCCACATGTCAGCAGAGATCAACGTGGACGGAGCTCATTTGCAACAAATTGCCGGGTTTCCTTTTAAAGGGCAGACGGAGGAGGAAAAGTTGCAGTGGAGGCAGATGTTCACACACACACACACACACACACACACACACACACAGGACTCCTGTCAAAGTCAATGGGCCCCTCACTGGGGCCTGTGATTTTTTGAAGGATTCGGCAATCAGACCAGTCCGATCCGTAAAGGGTCACTTCAGATATTTCTTTAGATCCAAAACCCCAAAACGGAGACAATCACACGGGGTTCACCTTCAGATTCTCTCTTGGAAGAAAAAGTCTCTTATCAAATTAATTTTTTGGTGTTTCATTCAGATTTGAGGATTGGCGCTTTGTGGTTCAGTATGATGCAAAAAAAAAAAAAATAGATTTATTCCAATGTTTCCGTGCACTCAGGCAGATACACCAACGTGAGAGGGTGTGTTTCCGCGTTGTGGGTCTGCGTGCGCACGGCCCCTTCAATGTCTCTATGGCTGCAGCCGTGTGTGTGTCTGTGCGTGTGTTCTCACATTGCGGCATTGTATTCTGTCATTAATGGGTCATTATCTTTTTTCCGCTGTCGTGGAAATGACCGTAGCGTTGTTTGAATAAGGGACAGGAACACTTAGAGGGACACACATGGGTGCACACAACAGATTTTCACTCACGCACACACACACACACACAGAAAGTGAGTGTGTATAAATTAGTGATTTAAAAGCAGTATGTGCACTTTGAGGAAAGCAGCCACGTTTTATAGTCTACTGTGTGTGTGTGTGTGTGTGTGCCTCTTTTTATTTCACCTTGTTGTACAGTCAGAGTCAAATTTAACACAATCCGTTTCTGATTGTGTCTTAGACTATAC
>JAFBJU010026069.1:370048-372548 GCA_016785305.1 Colistium nudipinnis | reverse complement strand
TTTATTCATTTTTCTTCATTTTTATAAATTTTTATTCATTTTCATTAATTTTTATTCATTTTTCTTCATTTTTATAAATTTTTATTCATTTTCATTCATTTTTATTCATTTTTATTCATTTTTATTCATTTTCATTCATTTTTATTTATTTTTATTAATTTTCATTCCTTTTTATTCATTTTTTGAATTAATATTAGTAGCTTGGTGTGTAATGTGCTTGTGGTCATCATCATCATCGTCCATTTTGTCTCTCTGTGAGACGTATGGTCATGACAGGACCATGAGGGAAAAGTGTTCTGTTTTCACATTGAATGATTTTACAGTAGGAGACACACACACATAGACACACACGCGGTATGACAGACACATGCACACACTAGGAGACACACACACACACACACACACGCACACACACACACAGTAGGAGACACACACACATAGACACACACGCGGTATGACAGACACATGCACACACTAGGAGACACACACACACACACACACACGCACACACACACACAGTAGGAGACACACACACATAGACACACACGCGGTATGACAGACACATGCACACACTAGGAGACACACACACACACACACACACGCACACACACACACAGTAGGAGACACACACACATAGACACACACGCGGTATGACAGACACATGCACACACTAGGAGACACACACACACACACACACACGCACACACACACACAGTAGGAGACACACACACATAGACACACACGCGGTATGACAGACACATGCACACACTAGGAGACACACACACACACACACACACGCACACACACACACAGTAGGAGACACACACACATAGACACACACGCGGTATGACAGACACATGCACACACTAGGAGACACACACACACACACACACACGCACACACACACACAGTAGGAGACACACACACATAGACACACACGCGGTATGACAGACACATGCACACACTAGGAGACACACACACACACACACACACGCACACACACACACAGTAGGAGACACACACACATAGACACACACGCGGTATGACAGACACATGCACACACTAGGAGACACACACACACACACACACGCACACACACACACAGTAGGAGACACACACACATAGACACACACGCGGTATGACAGACACATGCACACACTAGGAGACATACACACACATAGACACACACGCAGTATGACAGACACATGCACACACTAGGAGACACACACACACACACACGCACACACACACACAGTAGGAGACACACACACATAGACACACACGCGGTATGACAGACACATGCACATGAAAAGTGTAATCACCTGTCTCTTATACAACACTAGGAGACATACACACACATAGACACACACGCAGTATGACAGACACATGCACACACTAGGAGACACACACACACACACACACACACTAGGAGACATACACACACACACGCACACACACACAGTAGGAGACACCAACACATATACACACACGCAGTATGACACACACATGCACACACTAGGAGACACACACACACGCACACACTAGGAGACATACACACACACGCACGCACACACAGTAGGAGACACCAACACATATACACACACGCAGTATGACACACACACGCACACACACACAGTATGACACACACACGCACACACTAGGAGACACACATACACACACACACACAGTAGGAGGCCCAAATCCTGATTGTCTGGAATTGTGGGATTTTTTGGGTTATTCCCAGAGGTCAAATGACTCTTTGACCTTTCATTTCGAAACTTTTTCAATAAATCAAAACATGGCTCCTCGAGATCTGTCTTGGTCTCCACACACAACAACAACAATAATATTTGATGTTTTCCTTCAAGTCCATTAAGACAAAAATCATATAAAAAAAAAATGAAATATTCGAGTAGAAATGATGAACGTAAACCTTCCTCACGCTCAGGACGAGTATTGCAGCGTCGTGAAGAGATTTCAAAGACTCTATATTCTAATTTGGTAAAGAAGTGAAATTCAAATTTGGGAACTATAAGTCACTCCTTGTTTGGAGTTGAGAATGATGCTTGATGTTTTATTGTGTGCATATGAATCATGGCTGAAGTAGCTGACTCATATTTTGGTGCAGAAAGTAATCTGCAAAAATCCCAGGATGGTCAATTTAGTTTAGACTTTGCTGGAGAATCTCATCTGAGAGTTTATGGATCCAAAATAAATCTGTCACACTCACTAAGATGGGTTTATGGCGACACACACACACACACACACACAGTGATGCATAAACACTCTCAGTGATACATAAATATACACACAACGACACGCACACACACACAGTGATACACAATCACACACACAGTGATACACAAACACAGACACACAAACACACAACGACACACACACACACACAGTGATACACAATCACACACAAACACACACAGTGATACACACACACAAACACACACAGTGATACACACACACACACACACACACACACACACAC
>JAFBJU010026069.1:298878-370007 GCA_016785305.1 Colistium nudipinnis | reverse complement strand
ACACACACAGTGATACACACACACACACACAGTGATACACAAACACACACAGTGATACACAAACACACACACACAAACACACAGTGATACACAATCACACACACAGTGATACACAAACACACACAGTGATACACACACAAACATACGGTGATACACAAACACACACACACACACACACACAGTGATACACAAACACACACACACAAACACACAGTGATACACAATCACACACACACAGTGATGTATAAACACTCTCAGTGATACATAAATATACACACAACGACACACACAGTGATACAAAATCACACACACACACAAACACACACAGTGATACACACACACACACACAGTGATACACACACACACACACAGTGATACACAAACACAGACACACAAAAACACAGTGATACACAATCACACACACAGTGATACACAAACACACACAGTGATACACACACACACATACGGTGATACACAAACACACACACACACACACACACAGTGATACACAAACAAACACAGTGATACACACACATACACACACACACACAGTGATACACACACACACACAATGATACACACACACACACACAGTGATACACAAACACACACAGTGATACACAAAAACACACACACAAACACACAGTGATACACAATCACACACACACACAAACACACACAGTGATACACACACACACACACACAGTGATACACAAACACACACACACAAACACACACAGTGATACACACACACACACAAACACACACAGTGATACACACACACACACACAGTGATACACAAACACACACACAGGGATACACACAAAGACACACAAACACTCAGCCATTAGTACACGCACAAACGCTGGTCCTGCAGCTTCTCTGCAGAGTTTTACCTCTGCATCAGGTTGTGTGATAGTGTGACACAGTGATACACACACACACAGTGATACACACACACACAGTGATACACACACACACAGTGATACACACACACACAGTGATACACACACACACAGTGATACACACACACACAGTGATACACACACACACAATCACACACACACACACAGTGATACACACACACACAGTGATACACACACACACAGTGATACACAAACACACACACACAAACACACACAACGACACACACACACACAGTGATACACAATCACACACACAGTGATACACAAACACACACAGTGTTACACACACACACACACACACACACAGTGATGCATAAACACTCTCAGTGATACATAAATATACACACAACGACACACACACACACACAGTGATACACAATCACACACACAGTGATACCCAAACACACACAGTGTTACACACACACACACACACACACACACACAGTGATGCATAAACACTCTCAGTGATACATAAATATACACACAACGACACACACACACACAGATACACACAGTGATGCATAAACACTCAGTGATACATAAATATACACACAACGACACACACACACACAGATACACAATCACACACACACACACAGTGATACACAAACACACACAGTGATACACACACACACACACACACACACAGTGATGCATAAACACTCTCAGTGATACATAAATATACACACAACGACACGCACACACACACAGTGATACACGCACACACACACAGTGATACACAAACACACACAGTGTTACACACACACACACACACACACACAGTGATACATAAACACTCTCAGTGATACATAAATATACACACAACGACACACACACACACACAGTGATACACAATCACACACACAGTGATACACAAACACACACAGTGTTACACACACACACACACACACACACAGTGATACACAAACAAACACAGTGATACACAAAAACACACACACAAACACACAGTGATACACAATCACACACACACACAAACACACACAGTGATACACACACACACACACACACACACACACACACACACAGTGATACACAAACACGCACACACAAACACACAGTGATACACAAACACACACAGTGATACACACACACACACACACACACACACACAGTGATACACAAACACACACACACACACAAGGGTGATACACAAACACACACACAGGGATACACACAAAGACACACAAACACTCAGCCATTAGTACACGCACAAACGCTGGTCCGGCAGCTTCTCTGCAGATTTTTACCTCTGCATCAGGTTGTGTGATAGTGTGTACAGTTGTGTGTAGCTGTATTATTCATGTCTCCGCCTCCTCCTGTGTGTTCTGATGAAAAGTGTAATCACTGCGCTTTATATTCACTCGTCTGAAGATCCTGCTCGGGCCAGTTGGTGTTTTGAAATATTAATGATGCCCAAACTACACAAAAGCTATTTGATAGAGTCCTGAAGGAGGTTTGGCATCCAGCCGCCGCTTTACGACGCACAACGCTGCTGAGTGGCTGAGGTGCACTTACTGTCCTATCTGGCTTTTTAGAATTTATTTATTCAATGTTTGATTCACTCTATCCATAACCTGAGAGAAAAAAAAAACTAAACACCCATTTATTTAATCCCCGGTTTTACGGTTTCCTTTATCACGCTGGAAGTGGCTCCGCGCTTGTTTAAGATGGATCACGTTGACGTCTTGATGTCTAAATTCTCCCAGATTAGAATAGTTTTGTCATTTGGGATCCATTTTAAATTGAAATATTTTCTCCAATGTCCATCGAGGACACGGTGTCCTCGAATAACCCGTTAAAATCCACGGTAAAAACGATCTGCATGTGTACATGCGTGATGTTTGAAAACACGCAGCCTAACGTGACCGCTGAGTGTGTCCCCGCCGGCGTGCTGACGTCACGCGTGACCTCCAGGCGTGTTTGGAGGCGGAGTCGAGGTGTTGGGATTCGCTCGCTCTGCTGGAAGAGACGCTGATGGTTTCTGTCACGCCCGTCCTCACGTGTCCGACCTACAAAAAAATCGTTCCTGGAGACACTGGATATACATATACATATATATATATACCAGATTAAATTTTTGATAATTAATAAAAATAAGAATCATAAATAAGAAAAAAAAAAAATAATAATAAACAAAAAATAAAAAATAATAATAAACAAAAAAAAATAATGATAATAATAACAATACTTCTACTACTACTACTACTACTACTACCACTAGTACTACTACTACTACTAATAATAATAATAAGAATTAAAAAAATAATAATAATAATAATAATAATAATAATAATAATAATAATAATAATAATAATAATAATAATAATAATAATAATAATAATAACAATAACAATAATAATAATAATTAACTGTGATTTATTTTTCTCCCACAAACCAGGAACTGGCCTCGTTGAGTTTGAAATAGAGAAAACATGTTTTGTGATGATGGAGCTCAGAAACAGAGCGGAATGGAATGCGGCCCCGTTTCTCTCTCTCTCTCTCTCCGTCATTTCTTTGGAAGAGCTTAGGGTTCATCGACTGTTAATCTGCAACAGAGGTTGTATAAGTGGAGATCTGATTCTGATTTCAAACATCAACATTGAGCAGGAAAAAAAAGTGGATTTGTAAAACAGGTCTGTTCGTTTCAAATCCTCTCCGTCTCTCCACATCGTAAACGTCGTCCGTTAGAGTTGAGCGGCCATTTTACTCACAGACGGACTCAGATCTGACGTGATTGGTCGGAATGATTTGATTAGTCGCACGGCGCCCAGTCGATTATTTATCCTCCTCACCGGCCATCATTAAATAGGATGCCTCTCCTAATCGGATATCTGACACACACACACGCACGCACACACAACACACACACACACACACACAGCAACACACCCGCAGAAGAGGAGCCGGCTGTATCTGATGCATCTGGTTCAGGTAGTATCAGGTTCCATAGAGAGGGAGAGAAGCTGAGTGCTGAGTCCATTAATGAAGACCGGAAGTCATTTGTCTTCGTCTTTGTCTCTTTTTCATTCTGAAATATTTGTAACGTTTTAAAAACACAAATGTCACAGGTTGTTTGCACGGCACCAATACAAACTGGTTTCTTTTTGTAACTCGTGCATAATAACTCATAAATAATATTTATTGGCACAATGAAATTATTATCACACACTTACACCTAAGTGCTTAGCTGGTACCTGTCGTTAAGCGACATCTCATCGTTAATATCGGTAGGAAAAAAGCATTTTAATGCATATATGGAGGTATAAGAAAATTAAAAAAAAATATTATAATATGCTAAATTGCTGGTTAAATTTCAAACCTGGAAATGAGATAAAATGATAAATAACTATATAAAGGAAATGATATATATATATATATATATTTATACCTTTGTATTAATGAACAGATTGGACACGAAAGGAGTGATGCAGCCACATCTGATCTCTCTCTCTCTCCTCTAACGAGTGTGTGTCACATATGTTGCACTTAGGTGGAGGAGGAGGAGGAGGAGGAGGAGGAGGAGGAGGAGGAGGAGGAGGCGCCACTTGGCAACCGCCTCGCTTTGGTCATTAGGTCCTCAGGAATATGCAAATGTCCGTGGAACGAGTTTCCTGCCAACACAATCACAGTCTCCGAGGGGGGGGGGGCGAAAAACCCCCACAAATTGTATTTGTTGAAGACGCTGATGTAAACGTTCGCGTTTCCACTAATAACATCTGAATTACAACGGAGGAATGGAGCCAGAGTGAAAAAATATGGTTCTTTTTGTGGCTTTATATACGTTTTCCTTTTCCATCCCTTTATTACCTGACTCTTACTTCTTCATCTTTCTTGTTCCTTCGCTTATTGATTGGCCAAACACCTTCTTCTTTCACTTCTGTTTTTTAACGAGCTCCGTTCAGGGTTAGGGAAATAAAAAGCTGCCACGGCTCGGGCTGGCGTCCCTAGAGGGCCACCGTAGACCCCCCCCCCCCCCCCCCCCCCCCCCCCCACACTCCTTCCTGGCCTAATTGGAGTTCTACCTTTTATACAAAAGAAAAAAAAAAAAAAAAAAAACCCAGCGAACAATAAGTTGAACCCTGATCTCGATTTTCTGTTTGTGGCGTACAACCCGGTTTATTTTTTATTATTCCCATCTGTAGGTATTTCTTCGGACCCCGCAGTGCGTCCTTTTGTTTTTTCTCGCACTCTGCATATTATTGTTTATTTCTAATTTGACTGATTATTTCAATCTCCGCTGTGACTGTGGCTGTCGTCTGACATCTGAGTTTATACACCGCGCTGAGGAGTGCTGCAGTGGTATCGATCCATGACCTGCTTCCTTTAAAAAAAAAAAAAAAAAAAAAAAAAGCATCTCCAAGCTAAAACCGTCGTAAAAATCCGACCAACTTTTTCAACTTAAAAAAATGGACTGGAACCATAAAACTTTATGGGACGTGACCACAGATGAAACCAAGTGCAGAAGACTGATGAAGCTCTCGCACCCAAACCTGTTTTTATATAAAGGTCCAAGTCAGGATGTTCTGAGACATCGACAAATGACTCATCACACACGCTGACAGACACACACACACACAAAGGAAGTGACAGCCGTCCTCTTTTTTTTTTTTTTTTTTTTGTTATTTCCAAACAGACGAGCTTAAATCAACAGAATCTAAAATCGAATATATATTTTGAAGCTGATATTTAGCTATTTAGAGGAAAAGGCCCGTAAAAGAAGACCAGGCACCACGTCGGAGTTTGTGTGTCTGCGTTGTGTGCGTCTCTGCAGTGGTGCGGGTCAGGAAGGGCGTGGTCTGACCAGCTTATTGATTATAGCTGTTTTTTAACGACTGCAGTTGTTGTAAATTGAAATGATGGCGCTTGGCTGGAGCTGTGCGTGCGTGCGTGCGTGCGTGCGTGCGTGCGCGCGCGTTTGGGTGAGGATGATGAGATGCAGGAATTGACGTAACGGTTTTCAATTGTGTATTTTTCTCTGTGTGTTTGTGTGTGAGTGTGCTAAACACTTGTTCGTAGGATCGGAGGGTGGGTGGCCAAGGCTCTTTCCTCCCTGATGCTGGTATTATTGCCGCGTCCCTCTGGACCAGGAATCAGCTTTTTTTTCTCCACCTCCTCCTTCGGGACATTTTACCTGCTGGACAAAAAGCCCGTAAACCTCTCAAGCCCATTCTGCCTCATTTGCCCCCCCCCCCTCCCCCGAGACCCCCTCCCTCCCGAACACTCTGTGAGGAGTCACTGAAAACAAAGACGCAGCTTATCCGGCTTTTAGTGCGTTTCAAGGTTTCCCCACGTCCAACCTGCGTGAAATATATATAAATATATAACCCTCTCAAACATATAGGGATGCCTGTGATGTTTTTTTTTTTTTTTTTTTTACTTTTTATTTCCCCCTTGTTAGCTACAAAGTTGCTCAGGGGTGGCTTTAAGGGGGGCTTTAAAAAAAATGAAATAAAAAAAGATCTTTGGTTATCGTTGTCGTGACGATCTGATGATGATGTCACCGGCTAATTGGCACATCTGTGGCCACATCTGCACAGCTGTCAGATGAATGGGTCCTAAAGTGAGAGACTTTTTTTTTTTTTTCCAAAGCCAATTACATTTAAAATCACTGCACACCTCTTTTATTAAAATGAGGATGAGGATATATAATATAGACAATTAGGAAAAAAAACAACTTTTTAACAATTGTCTCAGCTGATAATAAAGTCGAGGCCTCACATTAAACCGATTTTAACTTTAAGCAGAATAGTTTCCACTCATAATAAGATATAATATATATATATATATATATTAATATAGAATGAATGTGGGAATGTGTCTCTCTTCATTTTTTAGGATTTGTATATTTTTATGTCTTGCAACACAACACATGATTTTTCCTCCATTTCCTTCAAGACAACACAAACCTAGTGTGTATGTTGTGTTTATAACACACACACACACACACACGTGTTTCATTAAATAAAACTGATTTAACCAACCAGTTGGAGTTTGTTAAAGCCGTGACAGAGATTTTCTATTTATTTTTTTAACATCTGCATCCCACTGTTGTGTCCTCCAGGTATCCTGGCACGGTTTTGCGTATCCATCTGTGTTGAGACACGGGGAGGTTGTGAGTCTGTGTCGTGTTCCCACTGGGCAGAGAGCGGTGAATAGAAAAATCTGTGTGTGTGTGTGTGTGTGTGTGTGTAATAAATAATCCTCTTAACACGAGGCTGTGCAAATGTGGTCCACGGTGGTTTTTTCAGGCGTTTTTTTGGTCGCTGAAGGCCCAAGGAGCGTCTCACATAATCTGAAACGCACAAAAACAAACACACACACACACACACACGCGTTGATCAGTGGAGACAGTTATATTTGTAGGATGTGGGACTTTTTTTTTTCATGAAGCGATAACAGCGAGCATCTGTGTGTGGACGTGTGTGCTGAAAAACTAAAATATAAAATTAATTATCAAAATAATTTACTTTTAGTTATATTATATATGTATTACTTATTCATTCATGTTTTAGTATATGATTATATGCATTGTGTTTTTTTTTTAAAAGAGAGATAATATGATAACATGACGGCCAACCTTCTGGTTTCTCCTCCGATGACTGCGCATCGTGCAGATTATAATCCCTGTTTTATGATTGTGGGTCATGCTTATTACACACATGTTCACATGTTTATTTTCGGAGGTTTGGAGGAATGACTTTTTTTGTCTTCATTTCGCGTGCAGATACAGTACATGATTGAGTTTATTTGCTCAGGATCGGTTTTAAATCTCAACTTCCAGCTCCCGTTTCAATTATTCAAGATATTTATTTAACTTTTAGTTCCACTGGGAATCCTCATTGATCTTAAAAAAAAAAAAAAAGAAAAACACCCAACCAGATCTAACACCTCTTGGAGACTAATAATCCCACAGGATGTCTTAGTCGACATGTTTCAGATGTGAGCACGCAGGGGCCACACAGCTGGATGGCGGATGATGCGTCTCTGTAGCATCCAGCAGCTTTATGGCGAGAAAAAAAAATCAGGCCTTTGTCTCACAAGCGAAATAATCTCACAATAATCCCACATGTTGTGTTTGCGTGTCGGAGGAGAAGATGGAGAACATGTGAGAATGTATTTGGCAGGAATAAAAATGTGTTGGCTGCAGGTGAAAATCCCGTCCGCACGGGGTGCATCTGGTTCCCATGAAGCTCCGGGACACACGTTTGGGAAAGAGTGACACCAAAAAAAGTTACACAGTTACACACAAATCCAACAAATTCTTCATCACCTCCATTTGAGCTGATCTGTTGGTGTGTGTGTGTGATGGTGTATATATACAGTATATATATATATATACATTTCTAATAAAAATATCAATAATTTAATATATAATATGAATAAAATATAAATAAAAATATAACACATATGTATGTGTTATATTTTATATATATATATATATATATTATATGTATGTGTATTATATTTTATATTATAGCGAAATAATCTCACAATAATCCCACATGTTGTGTTTGCGTGTCGGAGGAGAAGATGGAGAACATGTGAGAATGTATTTGGCAGGAATAAAAATGTGTTGGCTGCAGGTGAAAATCCCGTCCGCACGGGGTGCATCTGGTTCCCATGAAGCTCCGGGACACACGTTTGGGAAAGAGTGACACCAAAAAAAGTTACACAGTTACACACAAATCCAACAAATTCTTCATCACCTCCATTTGAGCTGATCTGTTGGTGTGTGTGTGTGATGGTGTATATATACAGTATATATATATATATACATTTCTAATAAAAATATCAATAATTTAATATATAATATGAATAAAATATAAATAAAAATATAACACATATGTATGTATTATATTTGATATTGTATATATATTTTATATATTTTTAGAGGCAGGAAATACACCAAAAAAAGTGAATTTACATATTGAGTCATCTTTTTGAGTTTTCTTTTTGCAGAATTTGGTCAATGTTATGTTTGATTTGCTTCCTGCATTTAAATATTAAATATTAAACATGAAATCATGCATATTCTTGGGAAGCAGATTCAACCGATTCCACAAAAGCACTTTTACTAAGAATTTCTAAAAACATAATTTTTAAATATGACGCCCCCTTTTGTATGAACTGGTTTCTTTCTTTTTCCATCCACAGATTGCTTTCTCTCAACACAACAGCATCATGGACCTGGTGCAGTTCTTCGTCACCTTCTTCAGGTGAGGAGTTATTAATGTGTATTTGTGTGTGTCTATGTGTGTGTGTGTGTGTTTGTGTGCACATGCTCCAGCTTCTGGTTACACAACCATGAGTGATGGAAGGTGGCAGAAGCCTCAGGTGAGCCACTTAACCCCCCCCTGACCACTCCGGCATTTTTCTGCATCTGCTCCACAGAGCTGGAGAGTTGTGCGACTTGTTGTGTGTTTGGTTGTTGTGAAAGAGCAGAGATTTTTTTTTGTTTTTTTGTATTACGTGAAAAAAAAAGGAACCATGGTCTCATTTACCAACTACAAGGAAAACTAAAAGTAAACAGATTTATTGTGGGAACAGTTACTGAACCATGGAGAAAATAAAACCTTGTTGTGTGTTTTTGTGTATTTTTTGTGCGAGGTTTAATACTATGAGGTCATTTCAAGTCCTGAATATTTTTCCAGCCACATCGAGTCCATTAAAAGAAAACCGACCAGGCAGACTCATTTTCTTGTGTCTTAGTGGTTCTAATGAGAGTTGTGTGTGTGTGTGTCTGTGTGTGTGTGTGTGTGTGTGTGTGTGTGTGTGTGTGTGTGTAGGTGTGTTGGTGCGAGGAGAATAAGTCTGGAATGAAGTCTTCTGTCTTCAGGCTAAACTCTGCCACTCAGCAATGACACTCGAAAAGTGTGTGTTTGTCCAAGTGTGTGTGTGTGTGTGTGTTACTTTGTATACAACATCGTCCAAAAAGTCCTAGTCCACTTTCCTGGACTTTTGGACTCCGCAATACATATGTATGTGTCCTCCTTGCAGTGTGTGTGTGTGTGTGGTTGGAGGAAGTAAGGCATTTTTAACTTTTTTTGCCCTGGGCCGGCTTCCGGACATCAGCGACCTTTAGGCCGGCATGGAGGGATGATGTCATCAGACGGGGACAGCGGCAACTTTTGCCTGTGTGTGTGTGCGCGTGTGCGTATGTGTGTGTATGTGTTTGCGTTTCTCAGCGGTCCGATTACGAGTCGCTCTCTGCTGCACTGTGAGAAAAGGTTATGTGCTACAACTACAGGCTGTTTGTTTTTGGTTTAGTTGCCATGTGGTGTAGCAGCAGAAGTTGTATAGCTGTGTAGTTGTGTAGTTGTTGCGGTGTGGTGCAGTTCTATAATCTCACATGCATATTCTTACAGCTTTTACCTGAGAAATATGAATGGAATAATTAATGAACGACTGAGATATTAATGGGGCTGTCAGATGTTGCGGTCCCAGTGCAGCGGGTCGGAGTCGGACTGGTTTCAGCGAGGTGTGAGCTCCTAAAGTTAGAATCTGACCCGGGACTCTTATGGTCCCGCTGTGGGACGTCCCGTACGATCCTAACCTGAGCAGTGATTTTGGTTTTGGTTCTGTGCTGGTCGTGGATTGGCCAGCAACTTTCTTGTTGGTCGTCTGTTTACTGTTAATTCTGTGGCATGTCAGAGATACAGGAGCTCATTAGCATATGCGTGGATACACAATACAGTGTGTGTGTGTGTGTGTGTGTGTGCGCGTGTCTCTGTGTGTATTTGTGGTATGTGTGTTTCTTTTGGCCCCGCTATGCTGATGTGGTGGGGAGCCAGAGTGCCAAAGAGCCTGAGTCATGGCTTCCTGTGTGTGGGTGTGTGTGTGGGTGTGTGTGTGTGTGTGCACGTGTGTGTGTGTCCGTGTGCGTGTGTGTGTGTGTGAGTAGCTCCTAGGCAGATGTCACAGTGATGAGATGTGTTCTGGCAGTGGTTAGGAAGAGAAGAGGAAAGATATGCAGCAAACAGAGAGTCAAGTGATTTGGAGGCAGAGATTGTGTGTGTGTGTGTTTGTGTGTGTGCGTGCGCGCGCGCGTGTGGCAGATGCGTAAATGGAACCAGCTCCTGTGTTTTATTTAACGTTCATCCCTCCCCTGGTGAATTGACAAAACAAACCGTAAAGTTTTTATGGTGTCATATTTGTACAGTGGCACCATTTGTTGCCGTTAAATATATTCCTGCATGTTTGACGGGGAAAATGCCTCCCAGAGATCCCGCGTCCTCCGCGCTGCCTTGATGAGCTCTAAAATGTCCTCGCACCCACGGATTGGGAGAAGTTGCTCTCAATAAAAGACATCATTACCGAGTATTTACGTCTCTGCTCTCGCAGACTCAGATGTTAATTGGTGACACTGCAGTTCAGCTCCGTCCAATTACTCCCAGGCTCTCACTCCTCTGATTAGTAATCACCCCCACCCCCTCTCTCTCTCTCTCTCTCTCTCTCTCTCGCTCTCTCTTTCTCCCTCTCTCTCTTTTTCTTCAACATCTCCTTCGTTTCCAAAACCTTGGTGTCCCTCGCCGTTCACCTCCACCAGGAGTTTCCACTGTGAAGAAATAAATAGTAATATTTTTATTTGCACCCAATCACTGCACGGCACTTTTTCATACTTTATGAAATAATAAAATGATAATAATTATAATATTTTTTATACAACCGATCATAAAAGCCAGAATCACCTAAATCCTCCTTTGCGTCTATGTCCAGATTAACCAGATTAACTGCGGATTGATAAAAAGCATCCTTTACTGGATTCACATTTAACCGTGATGACGTGTGAAGCAAAAAAAATAAAAAAAATAAACTCATAGATTATTGGGATGATTGGGATTACGTCTGGACCTCAACGACCACTCAGTGTTGATTTGCGGGTGGTGCAGATTGAAAGCTGTTTCCGATCGTGCGGCTCGTGTTCAACCAATAGCTTATTGATTTTTTTCTTTCTCTCTCTCTCTCTCTCTGCCCCGGAGGGGGGGGGGGGGGTCTGTGTTACATGTACTCTCGCTGTTGATTAAACCCAGCCGCAACACAACCTCACAAATAATCTCACAACAGCGGACACAACACCACCCGAGTTTGTTTCATCTGGATTAATCCGAGGATCAGTTATCTGTGGCTGATCAGGAGGATCAGTGGAGTGTGTTAAAACACACACAACACACACAACTACACACACACTCCTTACCCATAATGATTGGGTAATAGAGACAATTAGCCACTCTGGCCCTGTGGTGATGTCTGAGTCTGGACCCTGTGGCCCGGTAATCCAGATTAAATAGAGGATTCTGGGTCCTGATTGGATTTTTTTTATTTTTTTTGAGAAAGTTGGAACATTTTTTTATTTTTATTATTTTTTGGTTAAATTTCCTGAAGGTGGACGTCATTTAAATTATTATTATTATTATTATATTTGATACTGCGTATACTACAATAATAATTATTTTATTATTATTATTATTATTATTATTATTATTATTATTATTATTATTATTATTATTATTATTATTATTATTATTATTATTATTATTATTATTATTATTATTATTATTATTATTATTATTATTATTATTATTATTATTATTATTATTATTATTATTATTATTATTATTATTATTATTATTATTATTAATTATTATTATTATTATTACCTAGTTACTGCTGTATTTTCATTCAGTTTTCTTACTATAAATATATATATTATTGTATAATGCATGCATACTATTGTTTTCTATATATAAACTGCACCTGTAAAAAGCTTTTTGACATTGGCATCATAAAACATAAACAAAAAAAATGAAGGGTTTATATTTTGCTGCCTTGCATCATTCAGGCAGTAATGAGAGAGAAGAAAAAAACTTCTCTCCAATATTTGTATGGATGACGTGTTGTTTTTTTTCTCATGAAACTAAGGTTTAATGAGTCGTGATAAATATATGCAGTGAGGATATTTTATTGTTCAACAAAGACCTTTTACTCTCAGAGCAGAAGACAATAAATCCTCTTTATGGTTAAAAAAAAAAAAAAATACCATTACAAATAAGAGCTATAGCTAAAAAAAAACAAATAAAACAGAGTAGAGATAAAATACACAAAGTCTGACTCCCTATAAAACTGTTATGGTTGTGTTTTACTGTAGTAAAAGTTCTGCATGTGTAAGCTGCCTTTTGTAAATAATAAATCTTAAATTTACTGGATTAGAAAAACGGTCGAAAAGTGGATTATTAAATCTAATTCCATCTGCCACATAACTGTGTCCACAAAGGGTTTCTGTATTTTTTCTATTTTCTATATTTTTTCATTTCTCTTTTAAATGACATGAAAATGCACCTTTATTCATATAACCCATATTCACCCCTAAGAATGTTTCTTTTTTCTCTTGTCACTTTATTTGAGTTTTTGTAATTCAACTTCTGCCTTGCATCATTCAGGCAGTAATGAGAGAGAAGAAAAAAACTTCTCTCCAATATTTGTATGGATGACGTGTTGTTTTTTTTCTCATGAAACTAAGGTTTAATGAGTCGTGATAAATATATGCAGTGAGGATATTTTATTGTTCAACAAAGACCTTTTACTCTCAGAGCAGAAGACAATAAATCCTCTTTATGGTTAAAAAAAAAAAAAAATACCATTACAAATAAGAGCTATAGCTAAAAAAAAACAAATAAAACAGAGTAGAGATAAAATACACAAAGACTGACTCCCTATAAAATTGTTATCGTTGTGTTTTACTGTAGTAAAAGTTCTGCATGTGTAAGCTGCCTTTTGTAAATAATAAATCTTAAATTTACTGGATTAGAAAAAGTGGATTATTAAATCTAATTCCATCTGCCACATAACTGTGTCCACAAAGGGTTTCTGTATTTTTTCTATTTTCTATATTTTTTTATTTCTCTTTTAAATGACATGAAAATGCACCTTTATTCATCTAACCCATATTCACACCTAAGAATGTTTCTTTTTTCTCTTGTCACTTTATTTGTAATTCAACTTGAGCAGATGTTGGCGTGGGGGTCAAAGGTCACATGGAGCTGGAGATCATGAGCTGTGAGGTTTCATAAAAAAAAAAAAAAAAAGATCAGCTCTGGATAAACTTCTTAATCTGAAACATCTCATCCTCCTCCTCCTCATCATCATCATCATCATCATCGTCATCATCAGGGGATTTCCTGCTCTCTGTCTCTGATAATGTCACGCTCATTACTGCACTGATGCACTTTACAACGCTGACGCACACAATCGCACACTGGCACACACACTGACACACACAGACACACACACACACGCACACACAACGGGATGAAGAGGTGGATTGTTTGGCTGCTGCTGCTGTCCTCAGCGTTTTCTCCCAGCACTTCCTGTTGTAAAGTTGTGTGTGTGTGCGCTTGTGTGTGCGTGCGTGCGTGCTCCTTTGGAGTTCTTGTTAGAAGATTGTGGTTGACAGAGGAGCTTTGTGTTGGGCTCAATAACTTTGGCCTCCAGACCCTAAACCGAAAGCTGTGTGTGTGTGTGCGCGCACGGGTGTGCGTGTGTGCGTCTCTGTGTGTAACAGGAGAGCTTGTCCTTCGCGTCGCTCGTTGACCTCTCTCCGCCCCAGAATCCCCGGGTGTCTGTGGTCACTGCGGTTTCCAATCTCGCCACAAACTTCCCCAGAATGTTTCCCTCCTTTGTCATCTCCGGAAAACGGGATTTTGTTGTGGTTTATTTTCTTTTTTTTTTCTTTTTCTGGTTCTCGAGGACAAATACACAATTCATGAAGTATCTGGGGATACAGGAGTACACCTGAGTACAGACCATGTCGTTGTAATTGTGTACGTTGTGTATTTGTCTGTGTCTACCGTATGTATTGATGAATGAGGAATTTGTGTTAAACCAAAAAAGTTGCATATAATACTTTTAAATTATTCCAATTTTAAAAAGTCGGTTTTTGGATCCTGGGCCCATTTAAGTTCCTCCCATGACTGAACACAGGTGTCAGGACTCGGTTTTTTTTTCACCTTCAGTTCACTTGTTATTTTTTTCCTCATTAGTTTTAAAAAAATTGCCAAGATTTGTCTCCTGGAATCGTCCGTGTCTGCTCAGGCGTCCCAAAGTCAGAGCTCGGGTCTTTGTTTTTGCATTTCACGCGTCAAAAAGTGGCTTAAATCACGAGGCAGAATAAAAAAATAAAAATAAAATTTTAAAAAAATATATATATATGATTAATCATTTATATATGTTATAATTAATATACTTTATATATGTCATAAAATCTAAATGCAACACCTGAGTCATAAAGTGTCACACGGCCTCATTTTGGACTTTTTTTTTTTTTTTCATCCCTGTTGTTTGTTAAAACTTCCACAGACTTATTGATCGCGTATTGATTGATGAATAAACGTGTCACTCCCTTCTTCTTCCCCCCCAGCTGCTTCCTGTCTCTGCTGCTGGTCGCCGCCGTGGTTTGGAAAGTCAAACAGACCTGCTGGGCCTCGCGGCGGAGAGAGGTAGGACACCCGACGCGCTACGTTTGCCTGTGCACGTGTGTGCGTGTGTTTATGTACGTACAGTACCTGTGTGTGTGTGTGTGTGTGTATAGTACGCGAATATATGTGTGTGTGTGTCACTCTCCTGTGGTGGCGAAGGTTACGTTTAATGTCACTCGTCCCTGTGGGGGGGGGAAAACAAACAACCTCTCTTGGCTAAACGAGCGTCGCCATGACGATAAACACCACCGTTCAATCCTGAATTAGAGCCGCGCTCGTTAACCAATTAACGAAAGGGATTCTAAACCGAGTGGACTGGAGTCATACATCACTTAAAGGCTCAACAGATGCTGCAGCGTTTCATATTCATCCCCGACCCTCACACACAGACACACACACACACAGGCAGACACACAACCAGCTCCACTGTCTGGCTCGACATTTTTTTTTGTTCTTTTTTCCAGTCGTAAGTGGTGGTCTGTTTCTTAGTTGTTTAATGTTGTAGTGCACGCTCTTCATTGTTGTGCGATTGTGTCATCAGGGAGAAATCCGTGTTGTGTGGTGGTTGTGTGCGGCGATGATAATAGCTGGTTGGGTTATTGGTGCAGTCCCCGGGGAGCTATTTAGTTTGAACACACTTGTTGGGTTCTAACATTACACACACACACACACACACACTGTGCAGGAGACGCTGCTTTGATGAACTTTAAATGTTGCCAACATTGTGTCACTTTCAAATTGTTAAAAAGATTTGACCTGCTTGAGTTGTGTAGACTTTGTGGAGGAAGGTTTGTGTGGCTAATTGTGCGACTGACTTGGCTGTGGCTGCGCTTGTCTGGTTTGTGAGTTTCCATTTGGAGCCATTTTTTTTGGGGCGATTTTTTCCGCATTTTCAAAGCAGATTCTTTTCTCTGAAGTTGATGGAAAATGAAATGGAGGGAAAATCAGGAGAGGACACCGTGGGCTCGGTTTTAAATGAACCTACGTCATACGTGCTGGGGAATAAAGTATCCATCCATTATCTATACCACTTATAGACCCGGACAGATAATGACATTTCATATTTGAATATCGGGATTGTTTTATGCAGTCAGGACTTTTATAAACCTCTTTTCACGTTTTATCAATGGGCAACGGGTATACATGAATTTCCTTATCATCAACAACTTGTCCCTGATCATGTGTGTCAGATGCTAAATTGATGTTGTTTTTTTTTATTTTCTTTTTTTTTTCTGGCAGACCGCCCGCCACCGGGTTGGATTATTTATGAGCGTTGGTCTGGTTTCACAGCCGAGAACCGCAGCGCTGCATTTACTGCACCGCTGCTTTATTTACTCAGACATTTCTCCATGTCAGTGTCTCTCCACTTCTTCCTTGAGGGCCTTTTTTTTTTTTTTTTTTTTTTTTAAACCCATCTCCCTCTTTGACAAAACAGAGGATCTAACAACCAGGGAGCTCTGAAGCTCCGAGTGAACTGCAGTGATTTCGTCTGCACTTGGTGTTTTCTAGCCTGCAATCAAGGACTTTTTTTTTTTCTTTTTTTTTCACATCATTAATTCATCCTGTGTGGCACGCAGGGAGAAAAACACCATTCCCCTCAGAGTGTGATCCGTTTCTGCAGGGGAGCTCAAGAGGAATCAAATAAATAAATACATAAAATAAACTCAAACAGCAGCTGGGTTTTTTTTTTGTACCCAGTAATCTCGGCTAAAAAACCTTCCAGGGAAACAATGACAACGTAGTTCTCTTTTTTTTTTTTTTCTTCTCCTCAGCAGCCGGTGGTTGCATCACCAGAAACTCTTTCTTTCACTCTTTCTACATTTGTCCTGGAGCTTCTTTGAAAATGTAAGATTTTGTTTTTCAGCTGCAATGCAAACCGTGTTAATGAGCCTCGACGGCAACATTTTTTTTTTATTTCTCACCCTCTCCCGTGCTTTGTGGGAACTCGAAACATTTGCGGAAATGTGTTTTAGTCGCAATTTCATTTGTCTTAAATCCACCGTTGGTATTTTGTATTTGTATTGATCCTCCATTTTCATATCAGGAGAATTATCGAGGATAAACTGCAGCTTTTAGTTTATTCAGACATTTAATCCACATTTGGTCATTTATGATTTAAAGTCAGATGCCAGATCTTTATTTTCTCAAAGCACAACCTATCCCAAATGTGAACGCTGGGATTTAAAATGTTGAAGTTGAAAGATTCCGTTTTTCTTCCAGCCTCTGTGTTGCGTCGATGAGAATCAAAAACTCTTTCTATGATATTATTACTTTTTTTTTTTTTTCCTGCGGAGTAAACGTCTGGGGTCTCCGGAGAGCCGGTCCGGTGGGGAACCACGGCAGAAGGTGAACATCTCTTTGCTTCACTGTTAATTATAGATCACAACCAGCCACAGGACCACAGAGAACACTGGGTATTATTAGATCCACAGCTTTATGCTAATTGCCTTTTTTTTAATTATTATTAACAATTCTTTTTTTTTTTTTTTTGGATACGAGATCAAACAATCAAATGCGACTCTTTGAAATTCTAATGTTGATGTGCAGAGACAGGCTGTGATTTTTCCTCTAATAGGGTTTCTCCTCTAAAGACTCTGTGTGTGTGTGTGTGTGTGTGTGGTGAACTGGATTAATAAATCAGGAGACACATGAGATCCAGGTCCTGCTCTCTGTTGACATACATTCTTCATCACTCACTCGTCTCTCTTCCTCCTGTTTTCATTCCTTTCTTTCTCCTCCACTGATAAACCGACAGTATATGTGACAGATCTGTATTTATGTCATGAATATATCTTTTTCTTCAGTATAGTCAAATAATAATATACTGTATCAGGCATACATGAAATATACTTCACTTCTATTTGTTTTCCATCCGTTTCTTTTCTTTCTTTTTATGGTCGGTAAGGCACAAAACGTAGTATTCTGGTATTAAATGAATCTACAATGTATTTATAAATCATAGATATGCTCAAATATTCAAACATGTTATTATTCCCATTATTTCAGTTAAAAGTCTGTTTGCATGTACTTTAAAGTCTGAATACATTATGGAAAGAAACATATATATATATATATATATATGTATAAATATAAAAACTAGAGAAAACCAGTGAAAATGTGAAGGCGAATCTGTTTTTGTAGTAACGTCGTTTTTCTCCGTTTATTTACACGTCTGCTTTTCTGGGGCATTTTTTTTTTTTCGTTTTGATTCACTTCTCAGGCAGATGTTTATCCCAGAGTGTCCTGAGCAGATGAAAGATAAGGTTTGACCTTTGACCTCTGCCGTCTTTCCCCCCACTTTTCCTTTTTTTTCTTTTACTGTGGCTTTTATTCATTTTCTCACATGAGATATTTGCTCTCCGCTGGCATGAGGCAAATTAGCGCGTTGTGTCGTTCCCCCCCCCCGCGCTCATTAAGGAATTACACTCGCTAGCAGGAGGAGGACGAGGATTTGCGGTGTAATGAGGAGCGCCAGATGAAAATGAAAGTTTAAGTTTTGAGGCTGTTCGGTTTGTTTAGTTCTGGAGCTCATTATGGAGCTGTAAATTGTTTCCTCAGGTCGGTTCCAGTCTCATTTCAACGGGCGGCTTGATGAGTGAAGGTGTTTAAAGTTCATTTTAACCACAGCGTGCATTTTTTTTTTTTTTTTTTGCCAAATGTAGCGAGGATTTGAAGCAGAAGCCATTTATTACCGCGGCAACGAGGCAGAGTAAGACAGGCATGCAGAAAAAAAAAGGAAGCTAAATTCTAAAAATGAAAGCTAAAATTGCCATACATTTATTTATTGAATAAATCGGCGCCTGTTTGGTTTCCAGAGGTGATGTCACGCTCCGATTGGTCGGGGCCTCGTTGGCCGACGCCCACTCCAATCTGCAGCTGGACAGATTATCCTGTCTGGACCGGTGAAATCACTTGTGTGTGTGTGTGTGTCTTTTTGTTTTTTGTTTTTTTTGGTGCGTCCCTGGAGGTGGCGGATTAGCAGAAGAGGTTTTAATGCGGCTGGGCGTCTGTGGACGGCCACAAATACGCAAACACACACACACACACACACACACATTTTCCCCACAGTCACATCAGCAAACGGGGCAAACGGCCTCTTTACACCAAACTTTTATTTTATTTTTTATTTGAGTCAGAGGTGGGTTAAACAGTCGATATATATATTTAAAAAAAATCACACACACACCAACAAAAGCAGGAGTGGATAGAGTGTTTGGGAACCTGATGAAGTAAAGCTGCAGCGGCGTGAAAAAGGAGTTTGCGTTTGTCTGGAAAAGAGTCAGCAGGCAGAGATCCAACGGCACCTGCACCATGTTCAGAGCCTGAACACGTGCTCCCCTGAGGAGTACATGCACACGCGTGTGGTAGAAAATCCGTCAGTGAGTTTGTCGGCCTGGATTCATTTTATATTATAAATCCAAATATCGATTTTGGCAGAACAGAAACAGAATAACATTCTTCGACATTTTCAGTGTCGAGATGTTGTAAAAGCGTTTGACCTTTTTAAACTTATTTTTTTTTATAAACTGCTTATTGATCTCCATCAAGGTAGTGAACAAAAAAAAAAACACTTTTTTGAGGCCAGCAGTGAAAATGAAAAGTTTTATTTGAGATAAAACCAGAAAGCTGGATTCAGGCAGAGTGTGTGTGTGTGTGTGTGAGGGGGACAGGAAGTCCGTTTTTTACACTGTTGTGTCATCTGTAATAATCTGTGTGTGTGTGTGTGTGTGTGTCACACTGTTGACCCCAGTTGGGAGCGGGTGGTCCCACTTTCTGTATTAACCCCGCACCTCAAGCCCTGACTCCTCCCACAAATACCCGACATTCCAATAACTGAATGTAAAGTTACAGTGGTGATTATTTTACAAGCTCCACAGGAATAAAAAAATAAAATATTCTGCCTTGGCTCTAAAGCTTGGCAAATACAAAAAAAAAAAGTTCCCTTCCTTGAAGCATACCTGTTTTTTTTTTTTTTTTCATACAATGAAGGAAATTAACAGAAAAAGAGGGGCATTTTTTTTGAAAGCGTGCAGACCTTCTGTCCTCACGGACGTCAGCGTGGAGCAGGAAATGAGTTTCCGTTTGAGAACCTGCAGGTTTCTGGGGATTCACTTAGAGTTCCTGGACTGAAGCCTTCTTCACCTTCCTTTATTAGGCCAAGAATCCATATTTTTGGTTCACAGCTTATTTTTCTCTAGCTAAGAACCTTCCCGCTCATCCTATCGTAAAATAACTTATATACCCGTCGATGTAGAATTGCATTCAAATGAGGATTTTTACTGCCATGACCATGCGGAGTGTTTGTTATTGAATTTGTGTATTCACTATGCAAACTATGTCTGCATAGTGTTTGTCATAGTTGTCACTTTGTGCCACATATAGAAAATCAGCGCTAATCCACTTAACAATGGCTTGAGTTTAAATTGACGCTTCCTGCACACGAGGCCATTGTGTATGTCTGCGTGTGTGTGTGTGTGTGTGTGTGCGAGTGTGTGTGTTCTGGGATGCTTAACATATCTTTCTACTCACATAATCCTTGTTTTATCATAAGCCAACGGACAATGATGATCCTAATCCTGCTCTAAGGAGCTTTTCATCAAATGGAAAACAAGCACACGCACACGCGCACACACACACACTCCAACAACTTTGAAACATCCTCAGTTTACGATTTGGATTTTTATCTGAGGGTGGACCTCAGATAAAAATATAATCTGCATACGCCTCATTAATTGTGGAATATTGAGAAAAAAAAAATATTATATTATTTTTCTCTCATTCAGTGTTCTGTATGTGTGTGAACTAAACTGGGCTATTTGTTGCCGTAGTCTTACTAAGAGTGATATTAGCGGCGTGTTGGCTCGGGGGAGTGCGGTGCAGTGATTTTCCTTTTCTCCTCACTTGGTGTGTGAGTGAGCGAGTGGTTTGGTAATGTGCCGCGGTGGCTGGCTAATTGGCCGTGATTTAAAAACCCACTGATGGCCTAAGTGGGAATAGAGTTTGGCAAATGAAGGACTTTAATCGAACGTGTGAGGATGGTTTAATATGGTGGAAGAAAGAAAAAAAAAAAAAAAAAGAGCTTGAAGAGAGCAGAGGGACTCTGGACTGGACATTTTACAACTCTGAGGAATTTAGCTTCAAATCATAATTTTACAAGATCAATAATAACTAAATATTCAAATATAAACTTTTAGACATATAAGATCCTGCAGAGAATATTTGTTAGAGTTGTTTGGTCCCTGTTGACACAGTGTGTGTGTGTGTGTGCACGTGTGTGTGTGTGTGTGCACACTGTACAAGACTGTAACTCTGCAGACGAGATGAAAAGTCTCCAGGGGCGAAAAGCCACTACAATCAACCAGAGGAAGACAACATTAACCCCCCATAGGGATCGGGGCCTGTGTGTGTGTGTGTGTGTGTGTGTGTGTGTGTGCACATGGATTTGCTGCGACTTTGTGTTTTCTGATCAAGTTTAACTGCCCTCATCCGTCGCTTTTTGCATCATTAGCCCAAAAAAGTGAGGAATATGTTTGTTTGCGAATGTATTTGTGTGTTCATTTATTTCGGTGTGTGTGAGTGTGTGTTTGTGTTTGTTTGTGTGCGTCCACAGCTTTTTGTGTCTGTGCGTAGAAAGCGAGCGCCGTTTTAATCAAACACTTTAGTTTGGTCTTGCTTTAATTATGTGAGGCTTAATGATGCGTGGAGCTTTGTGGTCTTCATTAAAACACAAATGTTCCTCTCTCTGTCTGGGAAGTTTAACTTCCTCAAAGTTTTTACGTCAAACCAAAGGCGGAAAAAAAAAAAGATGAAACCCATACTAAAGATGAGCTGCGTATAAAGTTGTATAGCAACTGAAATCCAAAAAGAACCCCCAAAAAACAGCATCATAACAAATGAAAAGTGAAACCACCACAATCAAAAAAAAAGCCCCGTTTTATTGGGTGGCGGCAGGAAATGTCAACGCAGCAGGTTTGTGATTTTAAATGAGACGAGGAAATAATTGGAGGGTAAAAAAAAAAAAGAAGTGTAAAGATTTCGCAGAGTTAAAGAAATAGAAGTGAAAAAGAAATGAAGCAAAGAAAAATAAACTATAGAGTAGTAGAGATGACGCTTTTTTAAAAAAGTCATAATTGTCATAATTCACAGCTGGAACATAAACGTAGTGGATTCAAAAGATATTATAGAAAAGAATATTACAAGATATATATTTATATATATATATATATAAATATATATATATAATATATATAAGCGATTCAGTTAATTAGAGTGTAATGTAAAAAAAAAATTCAAAGAGCCTAAGAAATCAGAAAACCTGAGAGAATTACACAAGTAAATTGTGTGAGTGAGACAAAGGCAGAAAGACAGGACAAACAACAAGAAAAAAAAAAGAGAGAAAAAAAAACGAACAGAAAGAGGAGAGGAAAAAATAAAAGCCGAATAATTGTGTGATAGAGACGAGACGATGATTAATGAGACGCTGGATCTACTCCGGGCTCCTCAGGGAGGGAATTTATATGAGGTGTCAATACCAGCCAGGTACTTAAAAAAAATAAAAATCTTAAAACTAATACACACGTTCTGTATATATATCTATATATATATAGATATATATAGAGAAATGTATGAATATATATCTGTATGTTAAAGCGATCCATCATCCTGTTCCAGTTGGTTATAAAGTTAAAAAATGGAATATTCAGACTCTGGAATAAAATGTTCACATTCATCCTCAGGCAAAGTACTAAATTATTAAAGTAAAATAAATGTTCTGTATAGATTTTTTTTTTTTTACATCAGAAGTACCGTTATTTGTCATTTCAGAAGGATTTATTTTTTTACATTTTTTATATCATCACATAAAGAATGTGAGCATGGACGACGTCTCCTCTGACTCGTTAGTTAACGGGCCCTTCATTAAGTGACACTAATCTTAACTTTTAATCAGACCGTGGTCAGTATCACACGGAAACACTCCGGGGGAGAATAACAGTCTCATTAGTCCGGTGTTTGTTGTTGTGGCGACGTGAGTGTGAACACAATCTGACACAATCTGACACAATCTGACACAACCTGCGACCCGAGGCCCAAACTCACTTTTTATTTTCTGCTCAACTGAAAAAGTGAAATTCTGGAGCTACGACACTTGGTCTTTAAATGTTTCTGAGAGTTATCGTCCAGTTGGCTAATGCTTATGTTCTTGTCATTCATTTTTACATTAATACCGTAAATAATGGTGTGTTTTTTTTCCCATAGTACACCAGTACTTAGAGCCGCTTGGCACCACTGCGGAAACTGCCAAAATATATGCATACATATATACAACTGAGGCTGTGTGCAGCTGTGTTGTTTTATGCCTAATTTGATGAATTCTTCTTATAGAAATGTGAGATAAATGTTGAATGCCCACGTCTGTGTGTGTGTGTGTGTGTGTGTGTTTTAATGGGTTTGTGAATTTCATGTTGAATGATCCTCATTGAGGTCAGTCCTGAGACACGACCACAGGTTCGCGGCTCAGGCATTTTAATTGTGGTGGTATTCGTTTCATTTCTCTGGAAAAACGTGCCGCAACAACCAACCCACGCGTTTATAACCCAGCGAAAGGTCAAAGGTCACTCTGCGTGACGCACCTCCTCTGTATCCAAGGTGGAACAGGAAGTACAGTACAGGCAGCGGCAGCATCTGTTAGCTACGAGACGCAGATGTTTAGAAAAAAATAACAACACAAAAAACGTCTTAGGATCGTAACCGCACATTCACAGCTTATACACAAACAGCCTCCCACAGCATCATGGGAAATTGTCTGCCATCTGTTGAGTGAGCGTGGAGGGATGGAGACGGAGGAGAGCAACACAGGTGGGATGGGAGGTTAGGGAGGAGAGGAAGAAACATCCAGACCATTAAATCAGGAGAATTATTCAGTGAATGATATTTACTTTATTTATTTATTATACATTTTCTTTTTTTATTTAAAATATTGGACACAGAAAAAGTTATTATTTCAATAATATATATATATATATTTTTTTTTAATATATGGTTAAAGATAAACATCGTATTCTGTCATCACGTTTAAAATGAAAGAATATTTTTATGATTTTATCTTCTAAATGAACACGTTTCATTTTGTCCCTGTACAGGCGGAACATTTTTCTTGATTTTTTTGATTATTTCGGAGTGAAGCGCATTGATTTGCAGTCGGCTCAGTGATTCAGGAGCCGGCTCTTTGATATTTGATTTGCAGTCGGCCCCCCCCCCCCCCCCCCCTGCTGTCTATTCATCTCCAGTCATTTCCTCACCTCACTAAGTTCATAATTATAAATGTGCGCCGCCATTATTGGAGCTGGAAAACAAACAACAGAGGCCCCGCAGCGGAGACGCCAGCCATGACAGACTAAATAGTCTTTATTAGCTGGCTCATTCTCATTGCAGCCATCAGGGCTCTCTCCCACAGCCACGCTGAAATGTAATATCCCACAGATTATTCAAAGGAAGTTTGACATTGTTGTCATGATTGTTCGCATTATTCTAAAGACGAACGTGAAGAGTGTGATAACAGAATTTGATGTGAAGTTTTGAAGAAAATGGTTTAAAAATGTCATGATGGACGATCATCGCATTTCAGGCGGGAAAGAGCCTTTCCCTTTTTGAAATTGGAAAATCCAAATAACACATTGTTTTATCTGCTGGTATTTATGGAGCAGTTCAGGTGCTGATGGATTTTTTTTTTTAGAGCAGGGAGAGGCGGAGACGGACGTTTCCACACTCAGACTCCTAATGGAAACTGTTTATCCACAAACAGGAACCAGATGAAGGACGGAGGTAGAAATAAATCATACATTCAATCTGAGAGGAGAAGACGAGGAAGAAGAGGACGGAGGACGTGGGGCAGATACCGCTGGGAATAGCGAAAGATTAAACGCAGCTCTTCCAACAGAAAGTGGAGGAAAATATGGACATAGATTATAAAGTGCTGTCATTGTAATAAACTCATAATAATCATACATTCCATTTAATGCCCCCACACAACAAGAAAAAAAAAAGAAAAAATGTGGAGAAGGTGAAGAGCTGACATCTGCTCTCCTCTCGTTTGGAGAGACACTCGTTCTGGAGAGGACCCTCTCCTCCTCCTCGGCCAATCAGAAACCCCCGGCGAAGTCCTCTTCCCGAGTCAATTGCCCAATCAGGCGGAAGGACAAAGCCGCTCCTCGTGGGGTCGATTACGCAAATCGCTCCGATGACTTCCAGCGATTTCTTCTTCTCGCAGAAAAAACAAAAAAAACCAAAAAAAACGTGAAGAATTGATTTCATGTTGTTAACATCAGATTTTTTTTTTTTTTTTGGATTCACTCATGAATTCACTTCGGCTTTTTTTTTTACGTGACGCTAATTCTCCGATAATCAACTCGATGACGAGTTCAAACACGGGGATGTCACCGAAATCATCAAAGTGAAGTGACGCGTGGACGCTGTCGTCCACTGTGGACACGATAAAGTCACAACCGATGGAAACATTGACGATTAAAAAAGGGGGAGGAGGAGGAGGAGGAGGAGGAGGAGGAGGAGGAGGATAAAACGGTCGTCCTCCTCCTGCGATGCTTCCTCTCAGACGTCTCCACCGTTTAGCTGCAGACACATTTACATATCAAAAACAAAATCACTTCCTCTCTCTCTCCCTCCCTCTCTCTCTCTCTCTCTCTCTCTCGGGCTGCGTCTCCACCTCCTTCAAACACTCCATTTGTACCCTGGCAAATATAGAACTACCATTCCGTTCTCATCCTCCCGTTCCCAACTTTTTTTTTTGTTTTTTTTCACTTTCAAGAGACATATAGAATCATTTTCCGCGCGCGCGCGTGTGTGTGTGCGTGCGTGTGTGTGTGTTGGAACTCTGTGTTTTCCGAGTTTCGTGCCGCTAGAACTTTCCCTTTCCATGTTGCTCTGAATATTGTTGCCCACGCTTGATTTTGCCAGAGTTTGCTGGAACTTTGTCTGAGTGGCATCATTTGGATATGGCGATCCAGGAGGTTTGGTTTTTGGTTTTTATTTTACGCTCCACCATTAATTCCGCTTACATTGCTAGACCTGCCTGCCAGATTAAGCCCAACACGGTTGAAGTCCAAAGGGAGGAAAAAAAAAATTTTGGATTCCTTATCACAAAGACAAAAATCAGGCACCCGCGCTATATTTCTGAGGACGAGATCGAGAGATTAGAACATTCGCCGAGTTTTATAGCGCAGACGTTGGAAATCTGCTCCATCTCCGTTTTATTCTCCATCCATTGTTTCAGGAAGCGGAGCCAATCGATGATTCTGGGATTGTAGCGGCACCAGAGGGAAGAAAAGATAGAAATCTGCTCGGATAATGAGCCGTTACTCAAACCTGCCGGCGCCCACAAACACACACACACACACACGCGCACACACACACACACCACGTCACTTTTCATCATCCGCCTTTGTTTCCTGATGATCACAGAGGAGGCGTCTCATTAATCACACTGTCAGGTTCTCCACGTAAAAAAAAAAAAAAACAACAATAAGAGAATAATAATCATAATAATTATAGCAATAAAGGAAAATGATGACGAGGTCATGTAAACAACACCGTTATTTATATTGTACATACAACCCCCATCATCATATAACCTCATTTATATATCGTGCATATATATGTGTGTGTGTGTGTGTGTACAGTATACTTGAGCTCTATATCCATTTGCAGTAGTGCTGTGCTGTTTTTTTTTTTTGTTTTTTTGGACAACATCCTTGGTTTCTCTCACTCTGCTCATTACTTTCTTCTTCTTCTCTTTCTCTTTCACAACATTTGGCGTTTTTTAGTCTGGCTGTAGGCGCTGCTGTTTTTTTTTCCATTTTTTTTTCTTATTCTAAAGTTGGGACACACACACACACACACACACGGCCGGACAGGATCAGCGTTCTATACTTCCAGGTCTGCCTGACTCACCTTTTTAAACCTGGACCAGGTCCAGATGGTTATTGATCCGAGATGGATTGACCGGCTCCTTATAAAGAAAAAAAAAAAAAAAAACAGATATTGAGAGGAGGCCTAGTTGAAGATGAGGTGAAGCTGCTGACTCATAGTGTTTGCACGCACACACACACACTCATTTGATGAGTTGTGTATATTGGCCAGCTGCGGCCATTGTTAATGAGATGAAGCCCCGTTGTGTTGAGTAGTGCAGTTTTACACCAAGGTTCCTCTGGCACTGAGAGAGAGAGAGAGCGAGAGAGAGAGAGAGAGAGCGAGAGCAAGAGAGAGAGAGAGAGAGGATGGAGGGATGAAGAAATAGAAGGAAAGAGATGATGGTGCATGTTTGGATGCAGATTTTAAACATATTAGATCTCAGGCAGGTAGGTGTGCTTGTGTGTGTGCGTGTGCGTGCGTGTGTGTGTGTGTCACAAAAAAAAAACACCATAGTCATCCTTAAAAAAAGTTATTGCAACAAAAACATAAATCGGTTCTAAACCAAGAAGCATTTTTGCTTTTTAACAGGTTATACAAAACTGAAAATGAATGTATTTTTATAAAATATAACATATTTTAAAAAAAGATGAAGGAATTCAATTGTAGCTGAAGCTCAATTAAAAACAGCCAACCAATGCATCTTCCCGCCCAAAAATGCAAAGGTGTTTTTTGGGGAGGCTTGTTTTTTCTGGAGCTTTTCAAGCTCTCGACTGTTCAGGTTCCGGCTCAGGCAGTGAAGAGTTGGGAAAAAAAAAAAAAAAAATCACTGTAAAGGGAAAAAAAGTTTCTTGTTATCCCAAGTTGTACGACTTGACTCTCTTCCCGCGGAGAAAAAAAACAGGATGACGGAGCAGGAGAAATAAAAGTTTTGAAATTGAAGAAGGTCAAAATGATAATGTTTGCTCATTTATCGTTCCTGTAATTTCAGCTCATTTATGTCTTTGCCCTCCAACGCAGATTATTTGTGTCGGAGTAATAAAGTTGTTTCAAAGTGAGTCAAATCAGAGCCGACAGTGAATTAGAACCAGGATGATTAAACATCCCCCCTCTGATCACAGCGTTATGAAGATGTAACGATCTCATTAGGCCGAGGTGGCCCAATCGCAGCCGTCCAATGGCAGCCGCTCTCCTTGACCCGTGGGTGGGCCACCCCGGCCCCACCTATCCCGGCTCAGGTGGCCTCCCTTCACGAGGCCTAATTGAACAAGGCGCAGGAAGTGGCCCCCGTCAGCTGTGGGGTGTAATTGGTGGGCGGGGCCAGAGGCAGCCGGCCAACCAGAGAGGTCGCAGATAATGATTATGCGTCCACGGTGCAGGTGGGAATTGATGAGCGTTAATATGATATTTGATTAGTTTACGAAAGGGGAGGGGGGGTGATCGGAAAGTCACGTGACCTACACACACACACACGCACACACACACAGACACCAGCATTGTTACACACACGTAATCAGCCACACAGGCAGACAGACAGACACACACACACACACACACACACACCCCTCTGGGGGTTTTGTAGACAGATGGGAGGTGGATGCTAATGGGACACATGGCTAAATGGACTGAATGGACAGGATAAACACTGTTCCCAAGGAAACTGGTGGACTGTGTGTGTGTGTGTGTGTGTGCGTGCGTGTTTGCGCACACTTGTGTTTGGACTCGAAAAATAAAAACCTGTGCCTCAGTGTCAGGTCAGACTTCAGCTTCTGGACTTCTATCAGCCATGAGGAAAAAAAGAGAGCGAGATTGAGAGAAAAGGGCTTCAAACACAAACGCACACATTCGACATACACTTGTGTGTGTGTGTGTGTGTGTGTTTGTGTGTTGGCCTGTGGAGAGAATGGCGATGGATGAGGTCCGTCTGCGGAGGTCAATGATGAGATGCTAATGTGATAGGATATAATGGATGACCTCTTCAAACAGCCCCACTTTTCTGTGTGTGTGTGTGTGTCTGCCGGTGATTTAATGTGCCACCAGGTCACCACGCTGTTTAACCCAGTGGTCACTGGGGTGGATGGAGAGGGAGAGAGAGAGAAACTGAGATTTTCTGCTGCTCCTACACTCCTCCATTTATCTTAAATGGAGATTCCACACTATACCAAATTTCCAGATTCTTATATCTATGTAATAGATTTTTATAAATAATTTCATTTTCTTATCCGTCAATAAAATCCACCTGTGCTGAAACTGTATTCAAAATATAGCAACGTCATATTGCATCAAAGTGCTTGGGGTCAAAATAAAAAATTAAAATCAGTGCTGTTCATTTTAAAGGTGGATTGATTCCTAATAGTGTTGTGTTACAATCCACAGCACACAAAGTAGAAAAGTCATTGTCTGGCACCTGAACAAAGAAAAAAAAACGTCCGCCTAATATCCTCTAGATTCTGTTTCTCAAAGTGTTCAGGCTTTTAAAAAATACACGTGTTTACGCATTTTTCACCCATTTTTTCTTTTTCCTGCCAAACTCGAAAACGATTCCGTCTTTTTTTGTTCTATTTGATACAGAATAGTTATTTCTGTCTCTCTCTGTCTTTTGTTGTGTTGTCTTTTAATTTCTCCGTTTGTCCTCGCGGTCCAAGTGTGGAGTGGTTATTGTCAGACAGTTTGCAGTGAATGGGGCTTATTGGTCATAATACGAGTGTTTGTGTTTGTGTGTTTGTGTGTGGGTGTGTGTGTGGGTGTGTGTCTGTGTGTGTGTGTGTGTGTGTCCACGCCTTGTTCAGAGTAACAGCTATAGGACACAATCCATACGCCTCCTCTGTCTCTCTTTGTCTGTCTGGTTCTTCTCTAATTAGCTCTTTCAGGATCAATGGGGATTTATTTTCCCAGCGAGCCGGGACCAAGTTGTCGAAAATGTTTCCTCCGCCAATACATTGTGTGTCTCATCTGGCTTTGTGCTTCGTCTGCTATGAAGATGTTTCACCGAGACAAAGTTTGCGGTTTGGTGATGTTTTTAGGACGCACCTCGTCTCATTTTAATCGGGATAATCCTCTTTTTTTTGTAAAGTCTCTAATCTCTTATGACTCTTTAGTCCAGATCTTAAAGGAGCAGGAGTTTTTATAAAATGCACGCGTCAACTTAAACTTGATGAGTTTGTAAAGCCGAGCTGCTGATTTTTAGATTTATTTATTTCTTGCAATTTTTTTTTACAATTTTACTTTCGTCAAGTTATTATTATTATTATTATTTTATTTTATTTTATTTTATCTTATTTTATTTTATTTTATTTTATTTTATTTTATTTTATTTTATTTTATTTTATTTTTTTTTTTGGTTTGTGAACACAGTAAAGAACCTAAAATTAAACCAATTAAACCTATATATATATTTTTAATATCCATTTTGGTTCTCTGAATTTGCTATAAGCTGCATTTTTCACCCTTACTCCTACTCTTACATTGCCTTACACAAGTTGGAGCGAGAACTTTTTGGAAAATGCACCAACAAGCCTGAAATTGAACCCCTGCGGCTGTCTGTATGTGTCTTGAGCAGTAGAAATGAATATTGTGTACTTATTGTGTACTTATCCACAAAAGTTGTGTACCCTGATCATTTAAATGCACCATCATGCTTTAGGATTCGAAATCGTACGTTAGCTCACAGGAACCTACAGATTCTGTCAGAGTGCAGGATTCTGATTTGAAGCGGCGGGGACTCCTATCAGACCGGGATCTATGTTTGTGTGTGCGTTTGTGTTGTGATGTTGTGTTGTTTACGCTCCGCATTCAGCCCGAGGGACGACAACAACCCGGAAATGAGATTTGTTATCGCCTCTCGATTGTGGCCCCTCTGGCATGTGTACGCATTCAAGAGGCAGAGAAATGTGTGTGCGTGCGCGTGTCTATTTCGACACACACACATCTGAGATGATAGAAGTGTTGTTTTTTCTTTATTCCAGGTGTTTTTATGATGTAAATCCATGTGTGTGTGTCCTTTTGTGTAGCAGCTGCGTTGTATCACACAATCAGAGCAGCCGACACTGGAGTGTATTCACTCTGCATTTAACAGCTGATATCTTTTTTTTTTTAAATATTTTCTGTCTCTGGTCTAAATCCTCATAATGAGCCAATAATCAAATACTTATCGGGAGCAATCACGGTCCTATGAATGTGTGTGTGTGTGTGTGTGTCTATCATGTGGGTAAAACCAGGCTGTGCTTTCAGAGCAAGGTCTCTTTGTGTTTCTTTTTGTGTGCGTCTTTGTGAGTTGGTGTTTTGGTGTATATGCTAAATTATTATTATTTGAATATTTAAAACTTGGTGTTTTGGGGGAGATTATGGCACCAGATGAATGGATTTGTGTATCCCGGGGATCCTCCGTGTGGACGCTGGCTCGATAAATCAAAGTTATTGTTCGGCGAATCACAGCAGGTGCACAACTTAACGTCGATGTCATCGATGTTCCTCGGCTCCCCAGCGTCCTGCCGGCGAAAAACACAAACCCCCAAATTGACAGTGTGTGTGTGTAGTTATGTGCATAAATTGGAATAAAATAGGCCGTGGTCACCGCTGTAAAGGCTGCAGTGTGTGTGCAGGGTTATTATACAGTATATATATATATATATAAATCCGTATCTGAGGAGTACGGCCATGAATACGATTTATTTAAATTAGACGCTGGTTAAAGCTGCGCTGGAACGATGTGGCGGGACGGGTTGTGATTTGGGACCGTCCGGGGAGAACTCAAAGGATGTGTGGCGCGTTTGTGTGGCTCTGCAGGAATCCTGCCCACAAATGTGCGTCTGCAAACACAAGCATTCACAGTTGAGTTCACGTATGGA
The DNA here is from genome assembly GCA_016785305.1 of Colistium nudipinnis. Lineage (NCBI taxonomy): Eukaryota > Metazoa > Chordata > Actinopteri > Pleuronectiformes > Rhombosoleidae > Colistium > Colistium nudipinnis. The sequence goes on along the minus strand of JAFBJU010026069.1, from coordinate 337,820 downwards.
CAGAATATAACGAGGAGCCAGCTGGAGCCACGGTTTGTTGACTCCATTGGTCGCGTGCTTCCACTTCCTGTTTCTGAGTTGTGTATTTGGAGTTTTCTCAACGGTTCCACACGAGTGGACCGGACACTCATGAACTGCTTTTTTTTTCTTTCCTCTACAGATACTCAGAAAAAAAAAAAAAAAAAAAAAGACAGATCGTCTCAGTCACCAAATTCACGACCAGATTTTTCTTTTTCTTTTTGAGCTGATCCGTTAAAAAAAAAACCCAACGGGTCACCCTCACCTCCGGAGTTATTCTCTGCTCTCCACCATCACTCCCAACCAGAACCAGTGCGGATTCTGTGGAGGATTTCTCAGCCATGACTGAGAACCAGCGGCGGCTGCTGTAATTTATCTACAGCTCGTTTCAGGATGTAGTTTAAACGCCAGATTCCCGTGAATCACACGCTGCTGGATCTAGATCCACTCAGAGTTATAATCCTGGTCCAGGAGAGACCGTCTCTGATTAAAACATCAATCAGAGCCAAACCTGCATCGATTAAACCCAAATCAGCTTCGAGATGGAGCGCTGCTGAGGCTGCATTCCATCCACTGGGTTTTTTTTTTGTTTTTTTGTGCATCACATTCGGCTTTGTTTGTGGTGTGTGTGTGTTCCACACGGTAAGATTCAACATTCAAATACACGTCACAAAGGAGTTTTTGTTAAAAACACATCAATTAGCATTAGTAGCGTAGCATCATTAAGGAAATCATGAAGAAAAGTGTATTTAATAGTGTGCATTCTAGAAATCTGTGACTAAAACACATTATTATCCAAAAATCAATAAAAATAATAATAATCTGCACTCACAAGATGTTATAATCTGGATTATGAGATGAAGTGACGTCTGCACTGATTTAAGATTGGAAGATTGGGCTCAAATTTGGACTTTCAGTTCATCTTCAGTCTGAAGAGTTCTTATTTCTACTCACACACACACAGTGTTTTGCCACTTGATCACTTGACTCCAAATTTACAAATGACCCACAAACCAACAGGTTGTGTTGTCGTGACCCCGCAGAGATGATGTGTGAGTTTAATTGTGGTGGCCCACTGCACATTCCAGATATTTCTGGCTATTTTATCTCACAGGTGCTGCTGTGTGTTCTTTTTTTTCCCGTGAATTATAATCCACCGTGTGATTGGCTCCATTGTTGTCGTCGCCTCTCTCCAGGCTGTTTGTGCGTCTGAGGTGGACGTCTGGACCTTGTGTGTTTTTTTCTTCTTCCTCCGAGGATAAACGAACAAAAGCAAATTTAACACGGAGCGATAGCGTTGGCATGGTGCTTTTTTTTACAATTTCATTTTAAAGCCTGTGTCTCAAATCGCAGACACGCACACGCAACCTGTGCCTGTGTGTCGTCCTGTTGCTAGTTGTGCGCTTTGTTTACAGCGCGGCCGAGTTAATTATCCGTTTTTACGGCCGATTTACAGGCAGATGGAGGACGGACGCCGGCGCGTCCTTGTCAAAAGGGGGACATTAAACTCACAACACATGCGTGAGCACACTCGCCACTGGTTCCTTTGACCATCTGAGATGGCGCATACCTGCACACGCACAAAAAAACAAAGTTCACATCCTCCCTCACGTACACACACATCTGAGGAAGTGATTTGTCTCTTAAAACTTAACGCTGTTGCGAATATACTACGTCCCTTTTTTATTTCCACACATAATTTCTGTCCGGAGTGATTTATAGAATCATAACAACACAAACGCACAAACACACACACACACGCACACAGAGCGACGTGACCTGGGCTCATTTGTCTTATCTCATTAACACAGGAGCTGCAGCTTCAGGGAGGAAACTCAACTCACATGATGACAACTGTGGACCAACAGTTATTACTGCCCATAGTCAAATGAATCAGCATTTATATAATAATAATAATAATATTAATCATATTAATAATAATGTATTATTATTATTATCATTATTATCATTATTATTATTATTATTATTATTATTATTATTATTATTATTATTATTATTATTATTATTATTATTATTATTATTATTATTATTATTATTATTATTATTATTATTACATTGTTGTTATTATTATTATTATTATTATTATTATTATTATTATTATTATTATTATTATTATTATTATTATTATTATTATTATTATTATTATTATTATTATTAACAACAATTTATGAAGTTCACATTAATAATTATATTTATATATTAATAATATGACACACACCTACTCGGCTCAGAAGGTCAAGCGTGTTCCACCACTTGCGAACACGCGTGTTCCACAGATCCGCTGTGGCATCATGGCGGGGCTCACGGCGATCCTCTGACAGACGCCGCTGTAGCTACAGGTGCGCGATCTGTTCACGCTCAGAGAGTCTGACAGGGAGCAGCCGGCGGCAACGCAACACAACGCAACACAACGCAACACAACACAACACCTGACAGCCAGGCGGCGCTCCGCCTGTAACGTGAACCGACAAACAGGAAGCAGGTACTTCCTCTTCCTTTTTATCACTCGTTTCTCCAGCAACTCCATCGCTGACGCACGTCGTTGTTGTGCGTTTTTCTTTTTTTGGGTCATTTGCAAAAAAAAAACACAACATTGCGTTACAGTTGTGTCTTATATTTCTTCTTCGTGCTGGATTGCCACACTGAGAAATCAAAGGTCATCTCAGGATGTAAACGAATCACAACTTCGCGCTCCACTTGTAGAATCACTGCTACACAACAATCCGAGAAGTGTGTGTGTGTGCATTTTTTGTGCGTTGGTCACCAGACAGACTTTCTGCCGCAACAACGAGCAACACACTGATGATTGCAGTTTGGCGCGTTATGGTGCAGACAAGACTTTGTTGTGCATGAAGCAGGTGGCCACCTCCGAGCTAAACGCACACACACACACACACGCACAGACACACAACCCCATTAACACGTCTGCAGTGAAGTGGAAAATAAAGTGTTGGACGGAGAGATGTTGGCGTGTGTGTTTGTTTTTGTGTTGTTTGTGGACGTCATGCTGATCAAGGCCTCGCCGTGCACCTTTGTTCTTCGGCCTTTTTCCTGGTTAATGAAGTCGGCTCCGCCCCCTTCGCTCCTCCTCACCCTCCACCTGCACATCTATCAGCCTCCACGCTTTCATCCTCTTCCTCCTCCCCCCTGCCCTGACCTCCTCTTTCTTCTTCTCTTCCCCTCGCTTATCCTTGAACATATATCTTTTTTTCCCCCATCGCTCTTTTTTTTATTTATTTTTTTACCATTTTACTCTCTAACCTACGTTTCAGTCTAAACCTCTCATGGCTACAATAGAAATAAAAACATTTACAGCATAAAATAACACAATGCATTTTGGGTAAAGGAAGGAACGGCACAACACAAACCCCACGGAGGCCATTTCTCCTGTGGTTCACCTATAAATGGATGAATGAATGAATGTCCTTGTTTTACAGTGTATATAAATGGTTATATACAGTTTATATATAAATATATATATATATAAATATATACTAACATATATATATATAAACCCTCTGTCTCTCTCTTTCTGTGCAGCAGCTGATGAGAGAGCGACAGCAGATGGCCAGTCGACCTTTCGCCACGGTGGACGTCGCGTTGGAGGCCGGCGGCGAGCACGAGGAGCTGCTGCAGGTGGGTGTTGAGACGCACACACACACACACAAAAGATACACAACAACTAAAAAAAACACACACACACAAGCATTAAAAACGCACGCTACATGGAGGGCAGTTTTCCATGACGTCTGTTTTCTTCTTCTGTTGTTTGACGGTGTGGATTTTCTCCACATGTGAGACTCACACACAGACACACAAAGATATTAACACAACATTGGCCTGTGAACTTTGTGTGCGTGATTGTGCTTTAATTGTTAAATTGACGTTCACCGTAGCGTCCGGTCTGATATAAAAACCTCTGGACTAAACTAACTCCAGTTTATCCCGGCTCCGGGTTTTCCATTTCGGTCCTGAAGGTGACAGACAACGGAGCAGAACGACAACTTCACACTGAGGTTAATTACACAACATCTGGTTCATAGTCGAGCGTGCCGTTTAGCATAATTGCGTAATGAACGAGCGAACGGCAACATTTTGCACGCCGTCCCGCTATTTTATGTCGTGACGGGAGTGTCGTTAAACAAATGGAGCCATCAACGTATCACACGTTGTGTTTATACAAGAGTGAGAGACACACAACTGTGTGTTTCCGCACCCGCGCAGTGATTTGCATTTTTAAGGGGATTAAATCAGACACTGAAGAGTGTTGTGGTATTTTATGGAGGATGATCACATTCAAAATGGCATCGTTGGGCGTTTTTTCATTGTTTGCGGTGTGTTTTTCATACCTGGCAACCTAGAAATAGGAAGAAGCCTTTATTTTAGTTTCCCGCCTTTTTGTTTTCCATTTACTGTGATTTTTTTTTTAAATTCGAGCCAAAGATGAACACGATTGATTGTGGAAAGCTTTAAGTTTTAAACTCGAGAATGCGTGTGCTGAGGTAGTTTTGTGTTTTTTGTGTTGTGTTGTGTTGTGATGAATTAGACACATTTCCTATTTTTAGCTGATTTGTCTGTTGATTATTTGAGTAAGTGAATATATTTCCACTTTTGTGCGAAATATATATTTATATATATTATTATTATTATTTATATCTATTATTATTATATATACACACACATATATACATAAACACATATATAGACACATATTCACACAGACACACATATACTCACAGAGACACAGTGTGTCACGGCTGCATTACACAACACACTTGCCACAGTCATCAGCATAAATCCACCTTTCCTCAGGCTCCATAAAGTCCCGGCGTGGCCTCGTAAAGCTGATGAGCCGCCGGGCCTCCGCACGCCTCCGCCGCCACCTCGCCCGCCGCTGATTAACGACGGCCTCCCGTTTTCATAATGCTATTTAAAGCAAAGAATGAATCAATATCATATCTTATGTTTTAATGCTCCACATTTTTTTTTTGTTTTCTCTCCTTCTCCTATCGCACGGATTTAAGGGGAGGAGCGAAGTGTGTGTGTGTGTGTGTGCGCGCGTGGGGAGGGGGGGTGCAGATAAAGTAAATTTACGACGCCTGGGAGCAATGTATGTTTGGTAGAAAAAACCCACCCACGCTAAATGCTGATTTACCCTCGGTACACACACACACACACACACACACACACACACACACACACACACACACACAGGGCTTATAAGGTAACACAAAAGCTTGAATCACACTCCAGTGGTTTACTTTGCCGTCACCTGTGGCTCTTTGTGTGTCCTCATCGTTATTAACTCAATAACTCACACCTCTGTCAACACTAACGAGCCTGACACAAACCCGCTGATCTTCAGGTGGGGTTTGAGCTACAACAATAAAAAGAAAAAGGCCTTTTTAAAAAAAAAAAAATATGATTAGACAGATTGGACGCAAAAAATAATAATAATTTGAAGGTCAGAGCTGTAAGTGATTTCACCGATCGGAGGAGGAACACCTGCCTCAGCCTCAGCTGAGCAAATCTTGACTTTCTCTGTGAGGTTTGTTTTTCAGAGATTTTTTTTTTAAAGGGGGAGGAGCTTAGATTTAAAAAATCCGGCGCTTGACATTCAAACGTTGCGTTTTTGCTTTCTTTATATTTTAAATCCCTGATGTTTGATCATTCTGCAGATTCACCGCTGCTAGCAGATATACACACCTCTATATATGTGTGTGTATATCTATCTAATTTGGTTTATAATTGTATATTTATATACGTTTTGCTGAGGTTTACCCAGTTCTGACTTGAAAACAGTGAAAAGAAATCCACCCTCATCTTCAGTCTTTTTTGTCATAACGCTGTCGCCTACGTGCATAATGAGGGCAGAGGAGTAAATGTCTTAGAGCTTCAATGGAGCATTTAAAGAAACTGATAAGGATAAGCCAAAAATAATATGAAATAAAGATTTATTGCAATGTCAGGGCGTAGAAGATATAGATGTTTGTTTTTGAAAACGTTTTTTAAGTGATGCATATTTAGATTTTTCTTTTTTGATTCTACCTGCAGAGCAGCATAGTGCAACGCTGAGATTCATTAGCACCAGGAATTTTTATTTCATTTTATTTTTATTTGATTTTATTTCATTTTCTCTCTTCTCAGAGATGAGAGAAGTTTTTTGATGTCAGATTTTTTTTTTCTCCACCTCAGCGAAGCGAGGATAGAATTTTTTCCTCGATTCATCCCCGTTTTTTCTTTTTTTTCTTTCTATAACAACTTTTATCAGTCACACACAGATTTTTTTTGTTCTGAGCTGAGTGTTACAAACAGATGTTTCATCTGATCTTTGAGCCACGGTCATAAAACCCGATTTTATTTCCAGCCCATGTTCTCCTGAACTGACACTGCGTTTGGATTCACAAGTTATTCTTTTTTTTTTTATTCTTTTTATTATTCACTGTCAGCCCAGATTCTCTTTGTTCTCCACTTTTATTCTACACTTGACTACATCTTTGTTCTCGTGTCTATAATAATGTTATACATTTTATAAAGTTTATAATAATGAGTGCGTTAACCCCTGTTTCTTAAGGTTAGATTTCATGTTATTTACACTTCCGTCATCACTGGAAATCAGACTCAACTTCAAACCAATTTATAGGATTCATTTCGTGACTAGCACCTTTAATGCAGTAAATCACTTTTTTTTTTACTTTTGTGCCATTGTTGTGTTTCATCTTTAATTCTGGATATTACACTAAGCTGTCATCTTGTTCAATTATTTGTTCATTATTTTGGGCTCGTTAGAGAATATTCTGCTTCTTTTTTCTTTTTCTTTTTTTTTTACCAGGCCCCAGTGGTGCGTTCTTATCATAATTAAAAGGTTTTTTTTTTTTTAGGTCAGGTTTCTTCGAGATGCCACAAAAGAGCATTTCTCTGAGATTATTTTCCTCTTCATTTGCTCTGACAGAGTTGGTCTGTAGTTGTCAGGAGATTCTTCGTCTCTGTGATGAACATAAAAAAAAAAAACAAAAAACGGAGAGCGGAGAAAGTTAGAGAGTGGAGACGCCGTGAGATTCATTTTTCACTTAATGACCCAAACACGTGGTGATGGAAGTTTCATCAAGGAGCTGAAATGAATATTAATATCTAAAACTCCTCCACCTGTGTAGTCTGAGGCTCAGAGTGTGAAAACCAGGTCACTCCATTCCTCCTCGTTAGGAAGTTTTCCTCTCAGAGCGAGTGTGTTTCTCTTTTCTCCTCTCTCCTCCCTGGTCGATAGCCCCGCCCCTGGTTGATAGCTCCGCCCCCGATCGATAGCCCCCGCCCCTCGTTCTCCGTCACGGATCAATACTGCTGAAAGAGAAAAAAAATAAAACACACACACACACTCAGGAAGGATGACGGTCTGTGGTGCATTGTTATGTGGCTTCGAGTGTGTGTGTGTGTGTGTGTGTGTGTGTGCGTGCGTGTGCGTGTGTAGTTGTGTGTGTGTGTAAATCTGCCCAGCCGTACATCCTTGGCCAGTAGAAAACATATTCATCTTCCAAACACTAAAAGTGAAAGGCGGAGTGGAGAGGACAGTGTGTGTGTGTGTGTGTGTGTGTGTGTGTCTGTAGAAGAATGACAGACACGCTCCACCTCCTGAATTAAGAAGAAGAAGAAGAAGAAGTTTGGCCTTCATGAGGCATTAGAGAGATGATTAATTTGCGTGATGGAGGGATGGAGCGGAGGAGAAGTGGCTCTCTGTCCTCCTGAGCAGTAATAGGACGGAGCTGATTAAAATGGAAATTCATCACACACACACACACACACACACACACACACGCGCGCGTTGGTTAATATGCAGGTGTGCAGAGAGGAGGACGAGAACCACTGAGGACGCAGACGGGAAATAAACAAGTGGAAAGAAGTCTTGAAGGAGAGAGAGAGAGAGAGAGAGAGATTATGGTCAGAAATAATCTGAGGGGAATTTGTTTTTTTGGAATCTGACATTTGATATTTAATCTCTGTGATGTCACAGGATCACTTTGGTTGGACGAATGAAATTAGCATTATTTGCCGTAAATAATCCTCCTTTTTTTTGACGCTATATATGTATATTTATCTTTCTTGTCCTACGTGCAACCATCTCCTCGTCTCCTTTCCTGTTTCCTCCCACCCTCCACCTCCGCTCTCCTTTCTTCTCCACGTGTGTCCTCACGTCTTACTTGTCCTCCTTTTCTCTTTTCCTCCGCCCACTCCATTTCATCCGTCCTCTCCATCTCCTGCCTCCATTCATCTTCTTTGGCCTCCTCATCTTCTCCCCTTGTCTCCTTTGGTGTGATCGTTTTCTTCCTTTATTATTCCTTTTTTTATCTTCTCCTCCTCCTCCTCCTCCATTGATTGCCATCTTCATCTCCTCTCCTCCTTTCCTTTCCTTCTTTCCTCTCCCCGTGTCTCCTCACAACCCCTTTTCCTCCTTCTTTCCATTCCCACTCAATCACAGCTCTTCACTCCTTCTCCTCTCCTCTCCTCTTTTTTTCTCCTCTTCTCCACTCCTCTTTCTCGTCCTCCTCCTCTCTCCTCAACGTGTGTGTGTGTGTCCTGGTACGTCTGTGATGTGAGAGTTGTCAGGAGAACGTTGGAGAATCTGTCTCGGCTCTGCAGGGTCTTTTTTTTTTTTTTTTTTTCACTTGTTTACCAGTTGTGGATGGAAACAAAACTTTGTGAGACAGGAGGCGCCGCTTTTTATGGAGATGAGAGGAGGAAGAGGAGGAGGAGGTGAAGTTGGATCTCCTGTTGGATCTCTCTGATTAGAGAGATAAAGAAAACCACTTTGTGCTGGAAAATCTCCTCTCACTCCCAAACCTCGGAGGAGGGGTTTTGGGTTCTTATTTTCCTAGAAATACCCCAAATAGTTGGCCCCGCCCCTTTCTCTTCCTCCTCATGCACAGGCTCAGACCCCCTGTGGTGACGGGCAGCGAGAGGAGGAAATGGGGGAAAAAACAGGTTTTAGATGAAGAAGAGGTTTGGAGGCGACAGTTTTCTGCCCAGCGGGGGGGGGGGGGGGGGGGACGCGCGTGACAAGTTCAAATACCCACAATCCACTCTTTTAAAGTCACATAAAATAGCACCAGGGAGGAGGTCAGCATAAAAAAAATAACGTTAACTTGTTTGTTTTCATTCCTTTTTGTAAAATAATTTCTCATATAAAATGTACATTTTGGCTTAATAGCGTATATTAAATTCCTGGTAAAAAAAACTAAAAAACATTGAGTGAATGAGAAAGGTGAGAAAAGTGAAATATATATATATATATATATTTTTATGCTAAAACCACTTAAATTTAAAGTGTCTCCGTCTACTCGGCCCAAAAAAAAAAAAAGATTATTCCTCAGTTTATCCCGGAAGGTATGGCCACTTATAACTTTATAATCGCTGAAAGCTAAAATGGATGGAATACGGGATTTGGAATCCTTCTGATATTTGATGGATTTTTATATAAAGTCTGTTGGATTCTTTTGTTTCCAGCAAAGAATAATAATTAAGGATGTAACGCGCGGAACAATCCGCGCGACAAGGATGGCGCCGCGCCGCGCGCTGAAATGGCGCCTGGGGCTTTCATTGATATGAACAAAGATAAAGCCGAGATGCACCCGATATACACGCTGCCTCCACACGGCCGTGTCCTCGTCGGAGCGTGTTCTAAATCACACGCCCATTACACGTGTGACACCGGCACATTGTTCTGATTTTACACGTCTCATGGAAGGATGTTTTATTTACTGAGCCTCCTTTGAATCTGATTGTTGTTTAAAAAGCAAAAGTTTTGGTCACATCCTAAATCAATTTAAGTTTATATTTTTTTATTTATAAGAAACTTGCAGATTGTAAAGGACGATGTGAGAAAAAGTGAGGATTTGGAGGTGATTTTATGTCATTTTGTGTGTTTGTCGTTTGCTCTTCAGCTACACACTCAGATTATACCTCGTGCTATAATCTGTGATTTTTTTTAGAAATTGTTCAAAATAGGAAAGAAACTGTTTCATCATTATGGAAAAAATTCGTTATATATATATATTTATTTACTCACTCAGCTGTTTTTATGGCACGAGACATTTTGACCTGTTGTGTCTCGATTATTATATAATGCAATATATTAAATCAAGTCACAATCTAAAATAAATGTTCCAACTCCCTCAAACAAAAATCCTTCTCCTCCTCCTCCTCCTCCTCCTCTTTACTTCTCTTCCTCTGAGCCGTCTGTATTTTTAAAGTTTTCTCTCGCTGCCCTCCACTTACTGGGTTCTTTGGATGAGTGGACCAGGAATCTGTGGTTTACAGCTGTGATTTCAGCCTCTCACACACACACACACACGGAGCAGAAATGACAGCTTCACACAAAAAATAAAATGGTCGCTTTTGGGAGGAGGAGAAACTGTTAACCTCAACAATAACCACGACTCATGTTTTTACAACAGCTTGTTTATTTGAGGTTAGAGGAAATAGGAGAAGTGGAGAGGAAAGGAAACCTTGAGAGGAGATTAAAAGAAGCCACACTTTACTGAAGGGCCTCCACAAAGCGGCGGTTGTTGTGGTTTCCCATAAATGAAAGTAGCCAAAGTGACCTTGTCTGGACCCGCTTATATTTATAACCACAGTGGCACTTAATTTCACTTTAAAATGTACCACAGAAATATTTTTTCTTTATTTTATTTTTTATTTTTATTTTATTTTATTTTATTTTATTTTATTTTATTTTATTTTATTTTATTTTATTTTATTTTATTTTATTTTATTTTATTTTATTTTATTTTATTTTATTTTATTTTATTTTATTTTATTTTATTTTATTTTATTTTATTTTATTTTATTTTATTTTATTTTATTTTATTTTATTTTATTTTATTTTATTTTATTTTATTTTATTTTATTTTATTTTATTTTATTTTATTTTATTTTATTTTATTTTATTTTATTTTATTTTATTTTATTTTATTTTATTTTATTTTATCTTATTTTATTTTATTTTTTCTTAATTCAATCACTGTCCTTCATTTAACAAATAACTTTGACAGTTACCTATTATTGATAATTGATTAATTTACTGGCCTGTGACACGAGCTTTATGGTTTCATGTCATGTGATGATGTTGCATCAAATAAAAGCACATTTACGATTGTTTTTCCGGGCATGCTGGGAATGTTCAATACAAAGAAAGAGCAACACCAACGACAACAACATGAACCTTTCTGGATTATGTCCAGTAATCCTCTCTAGAACGACCCGGCTGAAAAATGCTGAGTGTTGCCCAGGAGCCAATTTCACCGTCGCACCACGTCAGCACAAACTGTTGTGGGAGCTTAAGTGGTGCTTGATATTTAAAATATAAATAAAATGAGAGAGAGAGAGAGAGAGAGAGGGAGAGAGGGAGAGTGTGTGTGTGTGAGAGAGACCTAAATGGACGCTTGTCCACCTCCCTCACCTCCTTCACTCACCCTTTCTTCTTCTTCTTCTATATTTATTTCCACCTTTCTCCCTTATTCATCACTTCTACACACTCACAGACACACAAACACACACACACACACTTACTGTGATTAGTCTGGGAGAGGAGCCAGAGAAAGCTCTTAGTGTTGTCACATCGCCCAGACTTCATCTCACAACACATGAAGACACAGGTGAAGCTTTTTATTATTTATTTTTTCATAGAAAGAAATGTAGCAATTTACATTTCACCGACGTTCAGGTCTCTTCAGTTTAGTTTAAATATGTTTTACTCTGATAAATATTCACAGATTTCTTTTATACAAATATATGCTGTGTATAGCTTTGTGTAGTTGCTGTTGTTGTTGTGTAGATGAACCTCAGCAGACACACTGACCTGATACTCTACTGTTCACTGAAGTGTGAATTTGAATGACTTTTTGGTCTGGTCAGAGTGTGTGTGTGTGTGTGTGTGTGTCTTTGTGCGTGTGTATTTGTATGAGTAAGTAGCTGTTGCTTTGAAAACCAAGGCTCCAGTTTAAAATAAATGCCTCCATGAAGAAAATAAAATAGTAATTAAGCACTTGTTACGTGTGTGTGTGTGTGTGTGTGTGTGTGTGCGTGTGCGTGTATTGCACATGAACAAGAAAAGAACAATTGACCCACAGCTGCATTTCTTTTTGAGTCATTTCTCTCCTCCACGTTTTATTCTTTCCCTCCTCTGCCACTAAAAGATGAATCCACAAATGACTCAGTGTTTCATTTTTTCCGAATTTTTTAATCTGCACAAAGTTGTTTTGGATTGGACTTTAGCGCGTCACTCCTGGTGTGCACTCAAATCAGAGGAAATGGAACAGAAGTCATTTTCTTTTGTCTAAACCACAGAGGAGAGAACCTAAAATATACAGATGAAGAGCCACAATAGATGTCATTGGTCTCTTTATTATTTTCTTGTATCTTCTAAATGATTGATCTTTATCATCTTCGTACAACCTGAACTATCAAGACTTTTCGGGACTGGCAGGAGATTCAATTGATAGCGTTTGTGTTTTGTAATCAAATGTGTAACAGTGGAAAAATGGCTGATTCGATGTATTGAAATCAAACATAACCAACGCAACACAACAACCACCCGTATGCCTACATTACACACATATTGTGCGCGGCACTGTTGTAGTCGCACCTTGGTGAGCCTGTCGGTGTTTTGTGTGGCTGCTGTTGTGATTTGTCGACATGTCGACAACAAATCCCCCGGGTTGTCGTTGTGAAGTGATACGCGTTATTATTATACATAGTTTGGCACATTAAGTACTACAGGCACACAGTATTACACGTGCAGTGTATTTACATGCACTATATACATTTTCACATGCAGTATTTACATCAGCATTACATGCACATGCGGTATGTACATATTTGTATGTCTTTAGCAGGTGGTTGTGAGGGCATTTTGTGCGTGTGTGTGTGTGTGTGTGGGTCTGACCTTTGTGGGTTGTTTGTGGCTCGGGGGTCAGAGCTGATCAATAAGTCCATGACTCCTGTGGAAGGAAACTCTATAGCAGCCATTAGAAGCTCTGATACACACACGCGCGCACACACACACACACACACACACACACACACACGCACTCTTCTCATATGGAGGCTTATTTTTATTTTTCTATTTTAAGACGTGATGTGAAAAAAAACAAAAAAGCCTTGAATGGTTCATCAGGGTCAGTTAGTGGATGTTAGTTTATATTTCTTTCTCTTTTTAATTTATCGATTGATATGCCTGGTGATCACTTCCTGTCCGTGTGGATCCTGCAGTATTGATTACCTGATCACTTCCACCTGTGTCTCGTTGGCCCGCTACCTTCTAAGCACTGGCTTTATTCCTCTCCTCTCATTCGTTCACAGGTAGCTGAAAACATTCCTGCATATTTATTCTGCATAATTATTGATCTGATTGATCAGCTGTGTGAACCCATCCATTCCTTTGTTGGAAGATGTTTGAGCCACTTTAGAGTGAATTCCTGCACTGGCTTCTCTTTTTCATTTCTGAGGCTTCATAGAGTCACACACACACACACACACTCATTGTATCTCCAGCTTGTGTTTATTGTGTCCATGCTCATAATTGGTGTGTGTGTGTGTGTGTGTGTGTGCGTGCAGGCGATGCCAAAGCCCATAGCCATGGAGCCGTGCTGGGGGAGCAGGGCCGGTGTCCTGACGGTGCTGCTGTACCTGCCCCGAGTCCCATCAGGGATCCCTCCACCTGGACAGTCAGGTGGGACACACACACACACACACACACAGACACACACAAACACCAAACACCTGCTCCACCTTTGTTGTTGCGTGCATGTTTGTGGGTTTTTCAACCATCCTGTTCTGTGCAAATAATCTTGAAGCTGCAGCTTTGTTTATATCGAACAGCTGTTGGCGTTTGTGTTTGTAAATCAGCGTTTCATTGTCAGACAGTTGTCGGACAAAGTTTATGGGATTCAAAAAAAAATAGTGTATGATCAAGTTTAACCAATACTCTCCTCCTGGTGATTTCTCCGTGCGTTGGATTGTCGTCAACCGTCATCAGTCTGCTCCGTAAAATCTGTGACATGGTGGACCCACGAAAAAAACCAAAAACACGCCGCCCGCACCGAGCTGTGTTTCCCGTCGTGCAACACAAACGTTCACACTCACTTAACTTGAATAATAACGGTTTTACACATTTATACAGTACCTGAACGATTCCCTGCACAACAACTGTCTGAAAGGACGCAAAGAAAATTGGGGAGGAACTCAGGAAAGTTGAAATGAGAATTTGGTATTTTGAATCATTTCTTTTGATAAATAGTTCACAGTCGAGAGTCGTAATATGAGTTTGTTTTTCAAAATGTTGTTCATGCGTTATTTTGGAGCGTTGACAAGGGAGCTGATGAAACTGAATCCAGTGCACTGATTTATTATAGTTCCTATTCTATAAGTGTAAAAATATCCTAGACTAGTACTCTGTAACCCTATACCTCTGTATATTTATATTTCATCCTCTTCGTTGTGTAGTTCAGCTTTGACGCGCTTCCTTCCTGTATCACTGGAGACTTTGTGTGCAGTGTAAATACCGAGAGCAGATTGTGTTGACGCCGTGACACAGGGTGAAAACAGCTTTTTGTAATGTATTATTCACACAAAGTCATGACATAAGCGCCTTTTGTATAAAAAAAAAAAAAAAGTTGTGGTGAGACACTTATTATCGGGTCGATCGTGCGTCCTGACTGAGCTCATATATCTGATATCCCGTCTGAGCAGCGTCAGCACCACTTCACTCTCACACACCTCCTCCGTCTTTCTTTTTTCACCTCTTTTTTTGGTGGGGGGGGGGGGGGGTTTTTCACCTCTTTTTTTGGTGGGGGGGGGGGGGGGGGGGGGGGGGTGTGCGTCTGTCGTTTAAATTTTTTGTCAAGTGTGTAACTGGAGCGGGTGTCAGGAGGTGAACGTTGAGGAAATGAGCAGAGCAGATGGAAAAAAAGGAGTTTTGACAATAAATGCTGCGAGAGAGAGAGAGAGAGAGAGAGAGGGAATTAAAGTGTGGCTTTCCCAGAGGTTATTATGATTATTACAAAAAAATAAAAAGTTAATGTTAGTAAGTACATTATGAACAAATTGGAGTCCAGTAAATGGCACCAAAAATGTTCAGGAGCTAATGTTCAGTTAAACTACGTCGGAACTTTGGACAAATGCTAATGTGACGGAAAAAGGAAAAGGTCAAACATATGAGAGCGTGGAGATATATACATATTTGTAATTGGATTATTTCTACGTGGAGAATTACTCCGCTGGAGGAATTTCATTTAGGGAAAAACCCAATAACAGACTTTGATTTTATAATGCAGGAATCGCATGTGAATAGCTCAGATCCCCTTTTTTTTAGCTTTTTTCGTGCACCTGAAGTCATTTGTGATTTTAGAGTTTGAAGTGGAGTCAGCTGAGGTTTTTGACATCCGACTCATTTTGAATAAATTAGGTCCTATCAGAATCTGATCAGCTGATCAGCCGCAGTCAGGATTCTCTCTGTGGGGCACGCTGTTTTTGTAAACATGGAATCGAAGAATCCTCTGTTGTTGCCGGTGTTTGAAGCCTGCAGTCAATGTGTGTGTGTGTGTGTGTCTGACGGCGTGATCATAGAGTTTATATGGATCACATGCCTCACACATACACACGCAACGTTGTATCTTAGCATGTAAACACAGGATACAACTAATGAGCAGATCAAATAAATAAATATATCCATATAATATAATTTCGCCCACCCCTCGCCCGTCTCGCCCGTCCCTGGTCCCGCCTCCTCCTCCCCAGAGACTCCGGTCTGCCCGCAGCCCCTCATTGATGTTTGTGTGTAAGAACCTAGAGTCCACCCACAGACACACACAAACTCACACACTTCAAGAGGAATCCTCCACCAGAGAGTTTTTATTTTAGCATCCCAGCATGCCTCGCTGCGTCTTTGTTTTCTCGTCTGGGCTCCCCCGAGGCGCTACCATTAACTGACCCTTTATATGTACAACAGAGAAAACATGGAAAAAAAAACAACAAGCTTCTCGTTTCCTGCAATCCTGCGTGAGTTAAAAAAATAATAATCTCCCTCATCTCAGACGCGTGAGTCTCATCTCTGAGCTTTTTTTTCGTGGGACGAGACGTCAAACAAAAACGCCGATTGATTTATGTAACGCCACATCAGACTCTGAATATATGTATAAAAATCTTTATTTTCCCAGAATCCTCGGCTCAGTGATCCTGGGAGGCGACAGATTGTAGCGGGCGACTCGAACACGGAGCTCGTCTCCCAAATCGAGTTGTCCACGTTTTTTAAATCGGAGTCAGAGCGACGTGACGTGATGGAAAAAAAAAGTGACAAGCTTTAGAGAGAGAAAAAAAATTAATGATTTTATTCTTTTAAGTTCCATCCACCTCTGCCCTAATTTCCCGCCATTTTTCCTCCTGTCTGGTTTTTATCCACTGCTTCCTGCAAGTGAAGTTGTTTTTTTTTCTTTTTAAGTTATTATTATGGGATACGAATCGGGTTTGGAATCCGTGGTATTAATGGATTTAGCAGACTGCAGTGTGGTGGAGGAGCGTTTCATTCAGCTCGTCTCCTGGGCTCAGATTGTGGGTCAATGGAGACAGAGGTGCTGAAAGCATAATCTGCTTATTCAGCAGCACACACAGACCTGGGAATATCAGAGAGAGAGAGAGAGAGAGAGAGAGAGCAAGGAGGAAAAAAAAAAACGAGTACCAATAGAGCTAAGAGAGAAAAAGGAGGAATTTAAAAATGTGGGCGTGAAAGAGGAAGAAGGTTAGAAAGTGTAGGAGCAGATCTGGAAACAATTATTGATTGATTGATTGAAGATGACAAAGAGAATCCCAAAACAGATTCCCTTTGGTACTTCCGACAGGGTGAAACCAGAAAAAAAAGTTCTCCTGAGTGAAGAACCACCCTGAGTCCTTGTGTGGTTGTGTAGTTGTGTGTCATGTTTACTGGTGGCTCTAAAACCTCAAATCAGATTCATAAATATTTGAATATCAATATGTTTTTTGGACTTCTTAGATTTGGACTCAGCGTATTGAACAGATGCTGCCATACTTCCTGTCTATTATTATATTTTTATTATTATTATTAGGCTCCATGGAGTAACTTTGATGTGAGAAAGTGGAGGCGGAGCCTGTTGTTCTAGCGCGTAGCTCCTCCCATCACAGATGTTTTCCAGCTGCAGTCCCAGTTTCCTACCTTAGACCTGAACCCATTTTTTCTTCCTGGGGATTTTTTTGTCTCCCGCTATTAGTTGGGAGTGTGTGTGTTTTTGTGTGTCTGTGTGTGTTAATGATGCGTCCACTCACCTGTCAGAACAATCCCATTAAGGCTGCCCGTTGCCACGGCGGCAGACGAGCACTTGCACTCACCTGCAGTGTGATTTAATTACTTTTGACCAATTTAATTTTGCAAATGGAGACACGCGTGTGTTCACCCGTGAAAAAATCGACACAATTATGACGGAAATTTGTCAAAAGGTGAACACTTCCTCTTTTTTTTTTTAATGGAGGAATATGCAAATGTGGGGTGAGAAAATCGATTATCTTTCCTCCCATGACATATATATATATATACAGTGTTTCCCCAGGTTTGCTGCTTTGGGGGGGTGCTTGGCAGTGGGGGGTGTTCACACATAAATGAACGCAAACACACATAAACACACACACCTATAAATCCAGGGCCAAAGAGAGACAAACAACCCATAATGATCCCTGTTCAAACAGACCAGGTGCTGGTCTCCATTGTCCCTAATAAACAGAGCACATGTTGCTTTGTGGAATATGCACAATGTGACTCAGTAAATACTGCAGGTGCATGCTCACACCTGCAGTATTTACTGACTCACACACACACACACACACTGTGTTATCGGCTTTCCCCTTTCCACCTTGTCAAAAAATAAAAAATAAATAAAAAGAATCCCCAGAATCATTTGAGTGTGAAATGCTGAGAAGGTCCCTGAATCCGAATCATAGGGCGAGTGTGTTTGTTTTGTTTACTTGGCTCCGGCGTCCTGGCTGTGATGAGCCGGCACATTGTTTGGACTCTGAATCCACATTAAGAGCGGCCACCATCGCCAAGGTAACACAATGAGTCCAGTTTTCAGGTGGGATGTCCCGCTGGACGTGACATGGGGGGGGGGCGGATGCAGAGTCGGGGAGGTGGAAGATACGCTTCACTGAGTCCACAGTCAGACAAAAGTGGCTGAGGAAAAAAAAAATCATTTTCTGGATGTTGTGAAAGAAGATTTGTTTCCTCCTGTCACACAGAACCTGAAGCTTTTTAAATTAGATTTTTTGTTCTTTTTCTCTTTTTTCTGTGCCCCTAAATAATGACTGCCTGAATTTAGCGCAAAACACTAGAACATTGTGGCAATCCACATTTTAACCAGATTTTTATTTGTATTGTATTCAATTGAATACAAAGTTCTATAAAAAAATCTATGTTTTAATTGGTTTGGTGACGTGACGTCATGTGTGATGTACCAGCTGTGTTGTTCCCTTGTAAAAATTTACTTATAATCAGATGTGACTAAATAAAATGGGTCCCACATCAGAACCTTGTGGAACTCCACATTGAAACCTCTTGCTATTTACAAGCAATATGTAATTTTCCGGCTGATAGAAAGATACGCTTTTACAGAGATTTCGGAGCTTTTAAAACATCAAGTTATAAACATGCATGTTTTTGTCTCCACGTGTTTTTCAGGCGTCGCTATAGCCAGCGCGCTGGTGGACACATCGCAGCAGCGAGGGTTGGATTTAAAGGAGCGAGGCCTCGGCCTCAAACACCGCAAACTCACCGTGCACCACCAGGGGACATGTGTATGAACTGGACACCATCAACCACAGGACGCCACAACCACGGGTCTTCAGAGGATTAACCCAAAACAACCGAAAAAAAACAAAAAACTGGTGAGTTTGATCCGTGGTTCGGGAGGAGGAACGTACCGGAATAAACCGTCACTGGGAATATTTACCTCGTGGTTTTTGCTCTGCTCCGGATTTGAAGGATTAAACTTCTTCCAAGCGCTATTTGGTCCTTGTGCAGTTTCTGATTCTTGAGGAACTGTTTCGCCATCACATTTCTTGTTTCCGGAGACGACGACACAAAGACAAATAGGACGAAACAAACAACTCTGTGGGGGGGTGAGTATAACTCCTCTGGGAATTTTAAAGTCGTAGAACTAAGACTTTTGGATTTAACGTCACTGATGACGTACGTTTGGATTATTGGATTCTCCTTTTTATCTCGTCCTTCAACGTTTGGAGTTGTGCGTTTTTTGATATCTGCTCAGGTCCTCTGGAATGGAAAGGTCCACTCCGTGTAGCCTCTGAACCCGTGTGCTTATGCACATACATGTACTGTGGGTGAAATGCTTCACAACACGTCCACGATCCTCTGAAGGGATTATTATTATCACAAATATGCAAATATTCACCAAATTTGAACGTCCAGCTGGGTTTTAAACTACTGATGGTTCCAATGTTTCTTCCTTTATTACTGTGAAGCTTCAGTTGACGCATCTTCTCAAACATTTATCGAACATATCTCCCTTATCTAATATTTATTAAAGATGCAAATTACAGTTAAACAATAACTTGGCAAAGCTGCACAGTGAAGTTTCTTTTTTCTTTTTTTTTATTCAACAGGTTTAATAATTAATTTTTACAGAGCGGGAATGTGCAACGTTCCTGTTTTATTACTTTTTTAATTTTCCAGCTCGTATGATTTATTTACATGGCTAATGTCACATTTATATAAATTGTCACAATGTGTTAAACCTTCAATTTTATCGTCTTCACATACACAGAGTCACAGGAGTTGTGTGTTTTGTTTGTGTGTCATATTAACAAAGGGCAGCCCCCCCTCTCTGTTTGTGTCCATAGCAGAAAAAATGATACATTTAAAATTAAAAACTTCTCGAAGCGTCTTCGTACACAAACCGAAACAATATGCAGTGTCTTTTCTTCCCTGGTGTTCCACTGTATTGATCCGTGTCCTCGGAACGTCAATATAGTCACATGACAACACTATAGATAAAGTTATAGATATACAGTATCTATATTTATATCTATAGCTATAGATAGCACTCAGCTCAACAACATGAGGAAAAACATTTTTTGCGCAATATAAATAAATGTTATCGTTTATTATTATTTTAAATCTCCGTAACTGATTCCAGTGAGATAGCCTGAGTCTCCAGATTGAACCTTTCAGCATTAAGTAGTAGTGCCATTATGGTAGTAATACAATTCTGCTTTCAAATGTTTACATTATTTCCAGAAAAAAAAATATATTCTTCTAATAATACAATACAATTTAATCTGGTAAGGTTTTTCTCTGATTAAAAGTGCACCAGGCCTCAAAGGCTGTAGATCTTAATGTCATTTATTTGATTATTTTACATTTTTGTCGTGCTTCTGACTCCTTTAAAAATCAGATCTGGCTTGTGAACGTTGAACACTGCCGTCCCCACCATTAGTGACTAGGGAGGAGATAAGTGCTCATTTTCACGCTCTTAGCTCTCGCTCTTGTTTTTTTTTTTCCCCTTCAGGATGAAAGACTGCAGTATTTTGCATTAAGTGAGTCGCTGGCATCTCCCTCGCTCGGCTCAATACCTGAACATCACAGGAAGTGCTGCGCTCTCACTCTTTGTTCTAAACCCGTTCCTGGGGATGAAAGAGGAATCGGGGTTTTTAGTCAAGTCAATGAAAGACGCTCGATTCTGGAGAAAAAGCAAATCACTGCAACAAATTTGGCGACCCTAACGCTACCGCCGGTGAATAACATGGGTCACCGTGTGTTCACGTTGGTGCAAACACACCGCAATCAGATATGCTAAGTTGTGGGTTAAGTTCAGGTAAAAAATGCGTCTCTGGAGCTCATGTCAGGCCAAAGTTTTGATTTTGTTTGTGTGAGTGACATTTGTCATTTGGCAAATTTAAGACCAAACTCTCCAGACAGAAGCAAAACATTCAACCTGGAACGGATCCTTTCATTTAATTTACAAAACCAACGCCACTTCACCTCTGCCAAGTCCCAGACACACACTGACAAACATGCACACACACACACAGTATAACGTATCTTGTCCTTTTCAAGGACTGTTCAGTCATAAAACTGATTACGTCTCACGGTTGCGACTCGTCCTCCGTCTCTCTCCCGTCTCTATATCTTTTCATCTCTCTCTCTCTCTCTCTCTCTCTCTCTGTGTCTCCCTCTGTTCTCTCTCTCTGTTCTCTCTCTCTCTCTCTCAGGGTCGGCCGAGTCACGTCCTTGTGATTGATGCCTCATCCAAACCTCAATCTTTATGCCATTACGGGACAATTGCGGCGGGTAATTTGGGCCACGCGCTGAGGACAAGTCACCGTGTCCATCTGGGACAAAGCCCACTGCTGTCCTCCTGAGCACACACAGACAGACAAACACACACACACACAGTAGGCTGTGAAGAATGTCGACCCTGTCGCCACTGTCCTCTGCTAAATCCCAGCATGCTTTGCTCTGTCATAACCTTCTATCAAACAAATGCACAAAGTGATGGATGAAAGGATGAAAGGACGAGAGGATGAAGGAGTGAAGCTTTATTGTGCCAGTGATGATCACAGAGACTTTTGTGGACAGAGTCAGCTGACAGGTCGCGCTGACCTGCTTCCTGTTGGTCGCACAAATATATTTAATCTTTCACTATTTATCTGTGCTACTTTTTTAGTCACTTATTGTATTACAACCGGTCAGAAGCTTGTCCATTTTGAAGAGGTTTGTTTGATTTAAGAATGGTGACTCAAAACCCTTGAATCCCCAACAAGTATTAATATAATAAAAATCTCAAAAGCCCTTGAATGAACAAATACTAATCTAATATTAACAGGAATTATTCACTTTCATTCCTTTTTTTCTTTTTTTTTTGTGCTTCGCCAATGTTTGTGCATTAGCATGGATTGACTTGAAAATACATTTTTATTTATATATTTTCTTTATTTTTGGCTTTAGGGTTCTTAATGTGTTCATAATTCAACATATACCATAAAAGCATGGGAGATCGTTGTGAGTAACAAGAAAATACATTTTAAAAACACCAGCTGTGCCTATTTTAAGATAACTCGCTTTGAGCTAATGATATACCAATGATTGTTTCTTCCCCGGAATAAATCAGGAAACATTTGCCGCGTTATTACCTGTTTTACTGGAGAATAGGTAAACGAGTGTGAGAGTTGATTAGAGTTGTAAAGGGCGGCTATAAAGTTTATTCTTATAAACAATCGTTCATTCATGAATATATTGATAAAGTATTATACAAACATGTAATATTAAGAGACGGGGTGTGAAGAGATGAGGTTTAATTCTCCTGGGGTGTTGGGTTCAGTTTTTATTAGATATCATTAGATTAGCAGAATATTAACATTATTGTTGGAAACAATTCCACCAAACTTTTGGGGATTATTACTTGGAGATGTTTTTTTTTTATTTACTTTTGGAGTTGATCAGTCCATATAACGTAATATAGTATATTAACGTGAGAAAAACGACACAGTTTCCATATATCTTTAAAAAGAAAAAAAGTGCTTAGATAGTGAGTCAAAAAGGGACATTTATGGGGCCAAATGTGGTTTTACAGATTTTTCTGTTTTAATGGTTGAATGTATTCGAGAAAAACAAAAAACATTTAGTCTAATAGCTTCATGTGTTTGGTGGACAAATGGAGAATTTGGACAAAAAGTAACATTTTCAAATGTCAGATTCATTTTCTGGCATTGGATGAAGTCAGACCATTTCCCCACTCCTCTCTTTTTATATATTCTAAATTATAAGAGTGCCGAGTCCTCTGTGTCTGTGAGTGTATAATTACAACATTTCTTATGACACATAAATGGAGGCTGGGGGCCATATTTTTTTTTATTTTTTTTATTTCTTATTCAAATTATGGAAATGTCTTATAACATTAAAAATAAGAGCAGTTTTAATTAAGAAATGAGTTTTTTGTTGGCTTTTAGACTAATGTCATCCTGTGTACACTTTCCCCCCAGAGCAGGTGATGTCACTGGGTTGTGCGATTGTCTCCTGGTTATTATAATAACATTAGCTAGCGTACTATACAATGACATAGTGTGATTTATTTTTATTTTTTTTATATTAGTATGCCTGATTATACTATGATACTCTAATGCCAGAGAATATGACTCATTTCTTAAAGTAAATAAATGCCTGTCTTAGTATTCATTCAAAGCTACGACTTTTAGTATACCCTGACATTTATTGTTTATTATTGTATTATGTTATTTCAATGCTTTATTCAATCATTTATTTTGCAGCTCCATGTAACAGGTAAGACTCAACATCATTTCCTCTTTTATAATATATTTTTTTATGATATTATTACCACTCTGTAAGATATTTGCCAAATTTAGTTTTGACTCTTTGAGGGTTCACACAGAGAAAGGAATGTATTCACGTAGTACTACTCATTATGTAAATATATATTTTATATATACATTTATATCAGTGAGTAGTTCCAATATCTTAAGTTGGATTTTGGGAGCCCTGCTTAAAATCCTTTCATCGCTTCCTATGATTTATTGACTATGATGTTGGTCGATTGGCCTCAATCAGAATTTCTTCGGTTAAAGTTCAGATTTCTTGAGCCAGAAATGAACTCTTTTCTGGTCACGCCTTTCATTTCTTGCTCTTTTGGAAGTTTCCCCTCATTTGAGTTCATCTGACCTGGATTACCTGTCTCGTCTCATTCGTTTTCCTCTTCAAACTAGACAAATCGAGCATTTCGGGAAGAGCTCTGATAATTTTTTTTTCGAATCCTCACCTGTCTGTCTTTCAGGATTCTGCTGAGAAAAAAAGAAACACCACATTCAAACAACATACGTTGGTGAGTTAACAGTTTTTAATCATCATTTTGTACAATAGATTTTACATTTTCACAAGCTAAGAGGTTAATGATGCCGGGAAGCCGGAGGGAGTCTCCGCATCTCCTCAAAAATCCGTTTCTGGTATTTTTTTAAACGGACAGACGTGATGGAGATGGGCCGCAAACACATTCTCACCATCTTTACCTTCCGATTCCTTCTCCTCCCATAACATCAGGAGGACGTGACCCCAGCTTTAAATGCTTAAAAAAAAAATCATCCCACAGTCCAGTTCAGGTCTCTAACGTCGTAGACAAATATAAAAAAAAATAAATGTGATTTTTTTTTAAGACACTTGTCAGAGAAATGTCATGAGCCTCATGTGTGTGTGTAGCTACTTAACATTTCTCCTTAATTCTCCGTCCAAACTTCTCCAACTCCCTCATAATCCATAAAATGCCCTCAAACAGGATGTTATGGAATATATTCATCTTTAAACTGCGTTTTTTTTTTCCCCTTACACAGTCGCCATGCAACGACAAACTTATTTCCTTGCTCGACTCCCAAGTTATTATCACCAGCGATAAAAACAACCAAAGTAATGCTAGTAACGGGCACGGAACAGTCTCTTTTTCTGAAAACGAAGAAAAATAAAAAAGAGCAATCTGTGGCCACTTCGTCTCATTCGCTTCGACTCATGGACGCAGTAAAAATTAATAAAAGATAGAAAAATAATTCTGAATCTTAGCCGAGAAAAAAAACGAAACAATACTACGGTATATTAAAGCGATGCTTCATAAACACGGCTATGATACAAAACAATAAGCTGAGGAAATACAGTCGTGTTAAACTACAGTAGGAGGGTTACATTAATTATCCTCGTTCTCAGATGCAATAATAATAATAATAATCCGTGATCACGTACATACTCAGAGAAATATACATACGTTATATAAAAAAAACAAAAAAACAACAACAATATTCTGGGTTTTTTCAAACGATGCGCCGGGACCAGAATATTATATATTGACATTTATTTGTCCAATTTTAAAGTGTTTTTTTTTTTTTTTTCAGCCAAAGTACATACAGCGCATATACCGCGTTAATGCTCAGTAAATAACAGAGTTAAATTTTTACTATACATCACTCATGTCCTCAGAAGCTACATGAAACCCGAGCAGCATCATCCTGTCGCTGTCACTATGGTTACCGCAAAAGATTGCTCAACATGCCAACGTCTCCATCATGTTGGTGTTTGTGTTTTTTTTGGAGTATGAGTGTGTGTTTGTGAGTCGGGGGGAGGGGTCAAAGGTCAACCTTTGAGTCCCATCTGAAAAAACTATAGACAACGTTTTCGGAATAAAGAGAACAAAAAAAAAAAAAATCAACAGACCATTTGCTGAACCCCAAAAATGATCTTTTAGCAACCGTAGCTAAATCCATGTTATTTATTATTATTATTATTATTATTTTAAATATTTTCTCATTTTTCATCTTTACAAGTTTGTTTTTGTTGAATGGAGTCAGATTAGTTTAGATTAGATTAACTAAATAACAGTTATAATCTATAATAATAATAATCTTTCCTTATGAACTGTAAATATACCAGCAATATTCCTTATTCTTTTATGCTAATGTTTATCTGGAGTATGATCTTTAACCAGAGACATATTTAGGAACAGTGACCAAAGTTGGCGGAGCTCAGCAAATGGTCGATAAAAAAAAACAAAAAAAACGAAACCCTGAAGTGAAAGATAAAGACGCTGCGAGTCATTTACCATAAAAAAATAAAATAAAAAACACACAAAATTTATTTTTTTTTGTCCTTAGCTCTCGCCCGGTTCAGTTGCAGTGCATTAAACAAAAAAATATATATAATAAAATAATATAAAAGCTTCAGGAGCTTCTCTTTCCACAGAGAAAAAAAACTGAACATGGCTTCCAACTATTATGTACAATCACTAAAGAGTGGATTCATCTGTCCACAGTTAAAAAAAAAAAAAAAAAGAAAACGGCTGCTGTGTGTGTGTGTTTGTGTGTGTCTTTGTGTGTAAATGTGTGTTTGTGGGTCTTTGCCTTTGTGTGCTTTTGCCGTGTGCGTTCAGTTTGAGCTACAGCGAAGAAAAACGTTTCTGATGTGTTGGATTTGTTTTTACTAGTGTTCACCCTGAAAAGAAAAAAAAAGGTACATATCCGTTTTATTCAGCTTATTTAAAATGTCAAACATAAAACCAAAAATACCAAATCACGTCATCAGCGAAACACAAACCACAGGGGACACTGAATTAACGCCCACAGGGGGAGAAAAAACGTAGCCGTCACTGAACCGACGTTTTTAAAGCGAAAGATCCCAACGTTAGCCTCAACACACAAACAGACGAAACGCGACGTTAATGTTCATTTACATCGTGTGGACACACAACACCAGCAGCTGTGGTTGGCTGGAATGTCTTCCTCCACGTCCAATCCCTTCTTCTTTTTCTTGCGTATTTTTTCTTTAAATCACCTAACAGGAAAAAAACGCACAGGCAAACTGAGCAGTTATAGTAGATCACTGTTTTAGACAAAGCTGCAATGCAAAAAAAAAATAAAACAACAAAGCTTCCCCCAAAAAATGCCTCCAAAAAATAAAATAAAAATAAAGCGGAGACAGACTCCAGAGGGAATTGAAAAGTACGACAGTTATTACTGAGGAGAACGCTTCGGGTTTTGCTTTTTCTTTTCTTTCTGTACAAATGTGTGTGTGTCTGTCAGTCCCTTGTTGTTGTCGTCGTCGTTGTTGTTGCCGAGCGGCTACAAGTCGCCCGACGACGCCGCCAGGTAGAGGCACAGCAGCGACACCAGGGCGGCGGGCCGCGTGGGGGCAGCCGCCGCGTTCCTCGGGATGGCGTTGGACGTGCTGGGACCATCGATCTGAGGGTCCTGGGACGGAGAGGAAGAGGAGGGTGAGAAAAACACACTAATTATTTATTTACCAAAAAAACGTCAACTCCGAAGTACCATGGGAGAAGTGACAAAAATAGGAAAACTGCAGATTGCAACGAGTCAGTAAAAGAATCTGTCATTTGTCTCCTGCTTTCTTAAATTAAAGACGCGTCGTTACACACAAATGGATCATGAACGTAAACATAAAATGCTACTATTGAATCTAAATGTATTTTCTTGTCCCATTTATATCATATGTTTATTCTAAGAGCTGGAGACATGGCTGGAGTTCAATTCATGTTTAATTCATGTTTCGCGGAATAATTTTTCCCTTAAAAAGAATGTTCTCATCTGGTACGACACAGTAAAAAAAATATATCCAAAGGTTGTTTCTACAAGTAAAATGCCACAGAGGGAGGCTGAGATTGTGTGCGTGTGCGTGCGTGTGCACTCTTTGGTTTGCTAATAGAGCTGCGAGCTAACGGCTGGGTCATCTCCCGAGGACCCCGTCGCCGCTTCTATTAAATGTCAGTCCGCTGCCTTATTATTGTACAATGACATTTACAGTGAACTTTAAAAGCCAGCAGATAAGCAACAATCCCATTTCAACACAAATGAAACACAAAGAAGTGCAGTTTATAAAGAGGCACCAGGGTCGCGGACATCCAACACGCTGCGCAACTGTTTCCTTCCTTCTTTTTTCCCTCAAAATGACATCACCCTTTGAATATATTTGAATTAGCATTATAAATATATTTATATTATTACTCTCTGTACGCTGTATTCCTCTTATACCTGATAAATAAGGAGATGGGGAAAGTTTCTTTGACCAGACTTTTTTGGCGGGAAAAGTCAAATGAATCTCATGGCTTCTGCAGGATTCAACATGCTAAATAAAAAAATAAAACTTTCTATGACCCTGATGATAAGATTTATGACCTATTTCAATAAAGAAAAGAGAAAAATATAAATGCAGAAAAATAATAATAAAGAAATGGCATTTTAGAATACTTAACACACACATAACGTAACATACATTTGATCTATTTTCCGGTCATTTCATAATCAAATGTTTAAATAGCAGCCTACCACACAGAGGACCCCGTCCACAGTCGAGTTGGACTTCAATTTCTGAGCCTGCAACAAAAAGGAAAAAAAACAACAAAAAAGAATCAACACGTTTCTAGCAATTAAAAAAACTGCCAGATGATGATTAATCATTGTTTTATAATCTGTTTATTTTTATTTTTTTGTATCACTGTTTTAGTCGATGCTTCACACATCTGCAGCGTTTTCTAAAGCTCTGGCTCACGCAGAGTCAGAGAGAGAGAGAGAGAGAGAGAGAGAGAGAGAGACAGAGAGAGAACCTGCAGCGATTAATCTGCTTTGATAAACAATCAATGGAACAATCAGCCTCTAATTAGACTTAAAATATTCTGGCAACAACACATCTACTACACAACAGCCACACACAACACAACTGTGTTCAAACGCTGTGACTAAAGGTCCAATAACATCACCGTTTGTGTGTCTGTGTGTGTGTGTGTGTGTGTGTGTGTGTGTGTGTGCTGATCTGATCAGATTGGAGACTGAACTGAAAAAAATAACAACACAATAACCTTGGAGAGTTTAACCCGAACGCCTTTTAAACTTATACAACCTGGAATATTTATACTCGGAGCCAGACTGTGATTTCATCACCAATTCATCACTCTGACACACACACACACACACACACACACACACATGTAAAGATGACGTGTTGTTTTTGAAAATGTTAAGGAAAGAAAGAAAACGTGAAGATAAAAATTAAATACGATGTCCACTCGTGTTGATTTGATGTTTTAATAATAATCAGCATCTGGTCGCTTCATTTTTTTTTGCAGTTGGTTAATTCGTCCAATCAAATCAAGCCAAATCATCCCAGGGGTAAAGGACTGAGGAGCTGTGTTTGGTAAAAAAAAAAGATATATTAATTTTCTTCTCATGACCGATTATTTGATTATTAATTGATTATTTGAAAAAAATACTGTATATATATTTACCAGCTCGGGTTTCTGGGCATTTGCGCTTGGTGTGTGTGTGTGTGTGTGTGTGTGTGTGTGTGTGTGTGTGTGTGTGTTTGACATAATAATAAATGGCTTTGTGTTCCTGGCTGCAGCGTGAACATTCAGAAAGTATAAAACACTTTTGCTTTGACACTAAAATTGAAAAAAAAAAAAAAAAAAAAAAAAAAAAAAAAAAAAAAAAATCAGAGGAGTAAACTGTCGCAGGTTTCATCGGTGTTTGCCATCGTCGTACACAGAAACACTGAGAGGAGGAAATAATGATGATAGCCTTTTTTTACAGCTTGTTGCTGAAATAATCCTGAAGGCGCTGGAGAGCAGAAAAAAAAAAAAACATTCCGAAAATTTAAATG
Organism: Colistium nudipinnis; assembly: GCA_016785305.1. Lineage (NCBI taxonomy): Eukaryota > Metazoa > Chordata > Actinopteri > Pleuronectiformes > Rhombosoleidae > Colistium > Colistium nudipinnis. The sequence goes on along the minus strand of JAFBJU010026069.1, from coordinate 308,557 downwards.
AGCGGAATGTGAGATTTCATTCGGGAGTCGACTCCATCTGCCACCGTGCTGAATTATACCGTCATAATGTTTTAAAAAAACTTCTTCAGATTCCGCAGTTCAGAAGTTTCCTGTTTGGAAGAGTCGTCTTATTTAAAAAAAACATATATATATATATTTAACAGCTAATAAATCTCAGACTTTCACTCTCAGAGCACATACATTAATTCTATTATATTCTATTATTATGTTACTATTATATTATTATATTTATTTGAATAGGTGAATAATTAATTTAGCAATATACTGTTGGTGAGTCGAACACCATGTTTAGCTTCTCTGTTGCTATGCAGTTTTAAAATATATATTATATCTCAATTATATATTGAGATGAGCATGCGGTATCCTTTTTTTTTTCCTATCTTGTGAGCTTTATAGATATAAATTACTTTGACCTGCATTATTATGGGATGGAATCAGAAATCAGACCTCAGATGGATGAATATAAAACTAAGCAAATATAAAGCTGATCATTTACACAATCCAGCTCGGAGACATTTGGACTTCAATGAAATTCAAAATATTTTATTTATAATATATTCGTGTTTTCTGCTTCTTTGTGTCCACTCGCCTTACAGTTGTGTGAATGCGGCCGGATCTGAAAAGTCACATTAGCATGTTGTGTAGATTTCATCAGGACTCGACTTTATTTACGAGAATAGGATGAAGGAGCCCCGGGGTTCGCCGACGTGCTCCAGTGTGCGTCTGTGTGCGTCGTTGTGTATTTGTTTCATCTGCCATCTGTATTTTAAAATCAAAGCTTTTCACAAACAGAACCACACACAGTGTTTTGTGTTGTGTTACTACATTGTGGTCGTCAGGTAGAAGTCAAGGGGTTCTGAATTGCTGGTTATTATTCTGCATGCATGTGTTGTGTGTGCTTTGTGTGTGTGCTTTGTGTGTGTGTGTGTGATAGATCAATGCACAGAGTGGAGTCAGTCTTCTGACAGGCTCGTCCCCTGAGCGTGTCATTACAACGGCATACACACACATGCAACGATACACACACACACACACTACAATGCACTGAGGAGTTGTGTGCCCGCATACATATACACACTACGCAAGTGGTTCAACACAACAACTCTCTCATTAACTTGTACTTGACGTGCTTTCAGAGCAGAGCCAACAGCACACACGCACCAATACACCACCAAAGCTCATTATCAGTGTGTGTGTGCGTGTGTCAGCCAGTACAAGCAATTGACTGTGTGTGTAATTGTGTTTTCTGTGACAACGTGTCATGAGAGTGAACAGGATGTGAAGCTAATTTCTGTTTGCAGAAATTAAAGTGGATTTTTTTTTTTTTTTGGGGCTGAAATTGCTGAAGGATTTCGTGCGAACATTTAACAACTCGACGCGTCCTCGGGTTACTCTCGGTAATCACCGTATTATCTTCACTTCCTTCGCTGGTTATTGTGTGTTTTGTGTTTCATCAGCCACACAACCGAACGGATGATCCAATCGAGACGTTTCTGTTTCAGACTCGGAGAGCATATGGCTCATAAAGGCTCTGCCGCGGCTCAGACTCAAACCCAGTGTGCGTTCGGATGTTTTTTTTTGTGTTGCATTTAATAAAAAAGCTGCTTTAACTTTACGGTTGTGCGACTGTGAAAAAAAGAAACAAATGGTGTGTGTGTGTGTGTGAGAGAATAAACGTAGAACGAAGATGAAGAGTGAGGAGGCGGTGAAGGAAACAAACAGATGCTCCAGATACATAAGAATCAGAAAAGAAAAAAAAGTTGTGGAGATGGATGGAAAAAGATCTCAAACTTGAAGTTGTGTGGAAATAAAAGTTTGTGCGTTGTTGTTTTTGTTGTCCTTTTGTGGCTCACCTGCAGGCTGCCACAGAAGTGGTAGATTCCGGGGTCGGTGTTGATGGTGTTGTCGATGGTGTTGGGGTTGCGTTCGCGGTTCTTCTGGTTGTGTGTGGCGGTGGAGGCGGTGGTCTGGACGGGGGACAGCGGCTGCCACACCCCCACGTCCGTCCCGTTCCCGAAGGCCTGGATGGCGTTACCTAGGGAAAAAAAACAAAAAACAATTAATAATAGGTTATAAATGAGGAAAAGGACAAATGGCTGCTCTATCGATCAATTAAAATGTTTTATGTGGCGCTTTTTAGAGAAGAAAGTGCTTTCCAGAAGATCCAATGGAACGAAGACATTAAAATAAAATAAAAATAATAGAAACACTCATTTGGACACGGATGCAAGTGCAGGCAGAAAGGAAAAAAATCGAAGAAATGATATCAAATAAATGAACGTTTTTTCTTCAAATTTCACTCCAAAGAATAGGTCGGAAACCTTCTTTTCGGCTAATATTGAGAATCTTGAGACCGCGAGGAGAAGCCCGAGATGCCGAATCATGAGAAACTCCGGCCTCGTAACTCCAGGTCCCTTTAGCGCCGAGCTGGATCCGGGCATGAATCACACGCTTGTTAGTCCCCGTGTTAAAATAAAGCTTTATATTGCATCGGCCCAAACCACAATTAAAGGTGAGTTAGAAGGTACTTAGGCTTTGTTATCGCTGGCCTGCATTATAAATTCACCACACAGTCAAAATCCTGAGTGCTGATGTGGCTATTTACCATTACAGTCCATTAGTGGCCCCTATTAATAGCTTTTCTATGGCTTTGATGTAAAAACACACACACCAGAGGAACATTGACCCTGATACTGCGGTGAAGGCAGGAAGGTTTCATCGGCGCCACACGGAAATATTCCCACAACGACACAGGCTACTCGGCTAGATAGAGAAAAATATTCAGCCGGCTACTTTACATTTTTGAAAGGTTTTTGTCACGTTCGATGCTAAATAAAGTCACCAAAAAATGCATTTCACATATAAGACGTTGTTTTTTTTAGAATGGACTCCAACAACAACTGAACAACGCAGATTTGTTGCAGGCGTCTGTGGATGATGACGTGTCACCGACACTAATGACACACAAGTGGCCGTGTGTGTTGGTTTGTGTCTCAGGGCGTCAGACTGGTGTGTGTCATGTCGACGTTTTAGCAAAATCCCTGGCGGCTTCCTGCTATTTTTTCTCTCTGCCTTCATCGTCCTCTCTGATGTTTCCAATGGTTTCAGATTTCCTCTGGGAGGAGCAGACGGAGGATCAGCGCTCTTACACCAACCAATTACCTTCCCGTTTGTCTGCAGATCAATCAGGAGACCGTCACAAATTACAACAACAAAATGACAAAAAAGGAAATCCTCTGGAAAACGGAGGCAGAAAAAATCCGGGTTCAAATCCTACAAAAACGGCCGGAAATAAAAAATCAAAACTGGAGTTCGTCCTCAGGAGATAAAGAAAGAAAAAACACCAATAAAATCCAACTCACACAATCACTAAACCAAACGAATGCGGCAGATATTTTGAAAGTGCTCCTAGCTAAATGTCTGCAGCTCTCTCTCTCTCTCTATACATATATATATATATATATGTATATATATATACATATATATATATATATGTGTACTCACACAATCACTAAACCAAACGAATGCGGCAGATATTTTGAAAGTGCTCCTAGCTAAATGTCTGCAGCTCTCTCTCTCTCTCTATACATATATATATATATATATGTATATATATATACATATATATATATATATATGTGTATAGGTTTTATTGTAATATCAGAATTCAGCTGGTGTCGGATGCTTTGACCTTTACGTAGTCGGAGCATTTTCCGGAAATGTGGAAAGCATCATCGGACAAGCTCTGAATACGTTAACGCTCCGCCGGAGTTCAAAAAATAAAGAAAGAAATGGCAAAGAGATGGAAGAAGCGGAAAGAGGGAAAATCTGGACCTCTATTTATTGATTATTAATAACCAAATCATCTTGGTCAAAGGTTAAATAACTGAAATGATTGAAAACTAAAAAGCAGAGGAAGGCGTGTGCGTCCACAGTCGGATCCCACAAGTTTCCTCTCATCAATACAACTGAAATATATATTTTTTTTATAGAATACTTTTTCTTTTCTTGTTCTCTCTCTCTCTCTCTCTTTCTTTTCTTTCTTTTCTCTAGTTTCTCTGGAGTCGTGACCCTGCAGCCGACATGTGTCAGGATCCTCGGACTTGTCAGCTCCAGTTAGCGCTGAGCGAGTTTAATGAGAAGAGAGAGACGGAGAGACAAAGAGACGGGGCGAGCGGGGGGGGGGGGGGGGGGGGGGGGGGGGGGGAGAGAGAGAGAGAGAGAGAGACCAGGAAAAAAAAAGAGTGAAAAGCACAGATTTTAAATGTGAACTCAAAGAATAAATGTGGGAAAGAAAAGAACAGAGAGAGCATTTTAAAAACATCTCACACTGACACGTGAATAAAATCATCACACACATACAGACACACCATTTCTACAATTTTATCATCATTAAGGTTATTATTAAGTAGAGTAGCTTTTTTGCATTTTTTCTTTTTTTTTTTTTCTTTTTGGAGTTGCTTCCATCATCCATTTTTTTTTTTTTATATTTTGAGAGTCTATGTGTATTTTGTGTATTTGATCCTATTTTAATTTGGAGTTTATCTCATTGTGTTTATATTGTGTTTGGATTTATTTTCTGTTAATTGTTTGTGTGTGTGTGTGTATGTGATTGGGTGTCATTAGATCCACCTGTGTGTCACTCACTCTCACCTGTGTGTCGTTATCCTCAGAGTATAAAGTGTGTGTCCTCCCTGTTATGGCTGTGATGGTGTTACCATGTGTTTCTTCTCTGTGACTTTTTGTTTTGTTTTGATTTAGACTCTAGAGCCAGCTCTGAGTTTAGATCATTATATATATATTTTTTAATCCCCCCCAAAAAAGAAGAAATGTAATCATCTGAACTCCATGTACAACTCATTACAAAAATCTTCCCTTTTAGTCCTTACTCCCTTTTAAAGCCATTGTCACTATGAAAAAAAAAATATATAATCCAGATTCAACATCGTTATGATGTTGAACTTGATAAAAGCGCCACGCTGTAAATGAGACTCTTTCACGGCATCAAATGGAGTTTTAAAATGGTCTCAAAGTGGTGATTTATATATAAATATATGTATTTTAATTTCGCGCGAGATTTTTTGGCCGACCGCAGACACGCCGGTCTGCACGGAGCTCATTAAGTGGACGAGAGCCAAGTGGAATTTTTGGCTTTTGCTCAAGTTTTATATTGAATTTTCAAATGTGCAGCAGTTGATGAAGCTGCTCACCAATGTCAGAAAAAATAAATAAAAATGAAGCGCTGACCACACAGCTTCAGTCTACCAGAACATTTTAAGGAATCTTAAATATATATATAGATATATATCTATATATCTAGATAGATATATCTATATATATATAGATATATACAGTATATATATATATATATATACTGTATATATATATATAAATGCACATCAGAATTAGGTGTGAAGAGAAAATAAACTATAAACCCTCATATTCAATACAGATTTTTTTCATCTGGGGAAAAAAAAAAGAACCCACACAACCGTTGCTCATTCAGATCTCACACACACACACATGGAGCTTTGTCATCCTTGAGCATGATACTGTGTGTGTGTGTGTTTGTGTGTGTGCGTGACCCCGTGTCCTGACATCCCAACAGGAATCAATAAAAGAATTGGCTCATCTTTAAACTGTGATGTGCTCCTCTGTGTATCATCAAAAAATCAGATGAGACAAACACATGCGCAGGCACACACACACACGCACACACACAGTGCCTTGACATCGTCCTGCAACACACCAGTGTGCAGAGACAAAATGTGGGTGGTTGTTGCAAGAAAATAAAAAGAAATGCTTTCAGACAAATATCTCTGCAGCAGCTCACACACACACACACACACACACACACACACACACACACACAGACACACACACACAGACACACACACACACACACACTGTGGTGCAGTATGACTGGTTTCTCTATAATGCAGAGGAGGTAACAATGCCAGCGTGGCAATGGGATATATTTGGTGCAAAGGAGAGACCAAGACAGACGGGAAGAGAAACAAAAGGAGAAGGGGGGGGAAAGAACCCGCTGAGCCACGTGGATGAAAATAGGAAAAGGAAAAAAAGAAAGCGGATAAAGCCGACAAAGGAGGAGAAGATGGAGAGACTCACGGAGGCAGGTGTTGTCGGTGAAGAACTCCGTGAACTTGTCGCACTCGTCCTTGTTGTTTCCGCTGCTGCTGCAGTCGCAGTACGGAGACACGCTGATCTTAGGGGAGCGCAGGTAGTTGGGCGTCAGCACCGTACCTGCACACACACAAACACACACACTATCAACACACCACACCGCAGATGCACACAACAGGGAGGGCCACACACCAAAAGGCTCCTCCCTACTAGAGGTCCACGGTGTGACCGTTGAACTTCCACCAGTAGGATTCTATAACGCCCCATTATTTCATTCTCCAAATGTAGCAGCTCAAGCAGTAACGAAATATATCTGTTACGTTATAGTTATTTTTATTTTTTATTTTCAAATGTACTTTTTTTTTTTTTTTTTTTACAACTGTGAAACCACATTTCATTGATTGCTTTTTTCATTTATTTGTGGGCCGCACAAATTGTAGGCGGGGGCCACATGCAGGGTGGCGGGCCACCAGTTGCCCATCCCTAAGTTGAGCACTTATGCAATCATGTTGTTGTTATTTTTGTGTGACATGTGAACCATAAACACACATTGTCTGACTAGAGAAAGGCCCCTTATGAATAAAAACGATTCAAAATGATTATTTAAGCACTTTGAGAGAGCCAGTTATTATCATCCTCCACCGTGCCCGTTTATCCCCCCCCCCCCACATCCTGCAGGAAGCAGAACGTAGAGAGGTGAAGAAGAAGAAGAAGAAGAGCCTCTCTCCCTCTCTAAATGGCTTCAGTCAGTGATTTCTCACTCTCTCAATGGATTGTTCCCCCGGAGCTGGCTGAACTCCAGGAAACATCCTTTCTGCAGAATAAACTGGACACAGAGTGTGTGTGTGTGTGTGTGTGTGTGTGGGGGGGTGGTCTGTCTGGTTCACCTCAGGCCTCGGTTTCCCATAATCCATCACCTCTAGCGAAGTGCTGAGATTTACAGAAGAAACCTGTGATATCGGGTGATGGAACAGGATGCCGCAAATCACTGCGTGTCAAAAACTTTGACCTTTTACATGTATGTGCCATTTTTTCAGATCAATGATGGATTTTGAGATGTTGAAAAAGTTCTGCAGGAGCTAGTCATGGACACTCGGGATTTTTTTTAACTATGTCACCAATTTTTCTGATATTTCCGCCACTTTTTTCACATTTCCACATTTCTGCCACATTTCTTTATGAGTCGGATCTTACCAGGGGAAAAACGTTATAGTGAAGCATTTAAATCAAATCGTAAATAAAATTCAATAAAATCCCAGATCCGGGCTGAGCTCACCGATCAGGCCCGAGTACGAGAGGAGGCAATCTGCGTAGTTCTCCTTCAGACATCCGGACAGAGAGCGGGGCTCCGGCTGGCAGTTCACAAAGAAATCGGCCAATCGGGACCTACAACACACACACGCACACCCCCCAAAAAAACACACACACACACACAAATGAGAGGGACACTGGGATCAGAGTCTAAATGGGCGTGAGCCGCGAGTGGCAATTCTGCCGTGAAAGAAGCAGAAGCTGAAGTGGGCTCGGTTTTCCTTTAGGGCCTTCACCAAATGTTTGTGCCTCCGAGTGTGAAATGAAAGCGGGATCCGTTTCCCGGGAAAATTCCAACATTCCAAGTGAGACGGAGTGAGATTGACTGGATCTGTGACACGCTCACACTCCGCAATCTCCGCAATTTACTCTTTCATCATCAGGGACTCGTGGGGTTTTCTTTTTTGGGGGGGCCACAAATCTGAATCACCAAATTACAGGTCAAATGTTTTTTTGTTTTTTTTGTTTTTTTTTATCCATCATATGTTGTGGAATAAATACATAATGTCCCATTCCTGCATAAATTATTATTCTTATTAGACCTGTGAGATTCTTCTCCTTATATTATTCCCTCTACTGATCTCCAGACCAAATAATACCAATAATAAAAACCACATTTTTATTACTTATAAATGCATAAATAGGAATATGAATCCTATTTTTCCAGTTATTCTACGAGCAGTCACCTGCAGATGTAGTTGGTCCTGCAGGACGCCTGCAGCTCCAGGCAGTTTGGTTTCTGCTTCTCCTCGTAGGAGCACACCGGGACGATGGTCTGGCGGCGGCGCTCCGAACACGCCGTCTGGTCGCTGAGCGGACACGAGCAGAACAACATGCCGTAGCTGTGCTTCGCCGGCACCTGGGCAGATTGTAAATCCAAATCATTCAGAAATTCAAAATGTTATTGTAAAATTCAAATTGTACATGATCTATACGTATAAATATAATTAAAAACATTCTTATAAAACAATACATTAGTTTATTTTTTATTGTTTTTGTTCCCATCATTTTTTTCTTTCTTTTTTTCTCAGACTACCTACACATTCCTTCATGATCTGATCCTGCTGCTCTTAATTAAACAAAAAAAAAAAAACGTTTAAAATCAATGAAAGTCCTTTCATTTCCTTAAATGTAAAGGATTACTCAAATTGGAATACTTCAAAGCTCTTTAAAAAGCTTTTATAGTATTATATCACAGAATAACCTAATATTTGTTTTAAATAACACATTTAAATATAGTTTCCAAACCAAAAAATCCCTTTCATTTGTTTCACGAATGAAAAACTTTGATTTATTTACATGTAGACACGTCATAATAGGCTCCCTGAACTATATTGTGTAACTGCGTGTGTGTGATGTGTAATGTCGATTGACAGCGTAGTACCAGCAGACAGATGTTGTCGCTGTTTTTATCTCCAACACAAAGAAACTCAAAGCTGGAGGCAGATTCCTCAGTTGTGAGGGGAAAAAAAAAAAAAAAAAGATAAATGGCACTGAGATTTACAAAGCTTCACATTCTTTTGTCTTGTTTTGTGTGTTTATTCATGTTGTCGCTCACTTGAAGTGGTCCCAGTTAACGCTTCTGCAAAGACATGATGGGAGCTGGCTGGTAATTACACCGTTTCAAATCATTATTTATTCATTTTTTCCACCAAAAAAACAAATAAAGAATACGCTGACAAGGAATAGATCTTTTTAGTGTTTGATGACTGAATCGATGTCAAAATAATAAAAAGAAAAATAGAACAAAAAGGCCCACGTGATTATTGTATTTTCTTTTTTTTAATGACAAGCCCTACAACTTATCCACTTCAAAATAAATAAAAAAATTTGAAGCAGGACCTGTGTGACATATATAAATGCAGCTTTTATCAGACAGCCGATGTTTGTGTGCGCGTCTGTGACTCGCCTTGTCGAAGAACTGCCTCAGCGCCTTGTGACACTTCCTCTTGTTGCACACCTCGGCGGTGGACACGCGGCTGGTACACGGGCTGATGTATGACGAGCGATACTTCTTACACGTGTCGTTCAGGTTACACGCCTTGGCCGCGTTCAGACAGTTGTTCTCTCGGGCCACCGCGGGCTCACCTATAAACCAGGAGCGAGAGAACATTTATAATAATAATAATAATAATAATGATAATAATAATAATAATAATTGTTATAATAATAATAATAATAATAATAATAATAATAATAATAA
>JAFBJU010026069.1:277167-298556 GCA_016785305.1 Colistium nudipinnis | reverse complement strand
CAACATTAGTATGTGCACATTGGGTTATAAAAAATGAAATATGAATAATGTTGGGTAAAGTGTGATTTTTATTTTCTATTTTTTTGTTTACGTGTGAAAGTGCATCATCTCCGACTGAAGCTTCACACTTTTCTTTTTTTTTTCTGCCTGAGTGGCTCCAGAACATCTTCTTCTCTGTCATCGTTTATCTCTGACGTCTCCTGGACTTCATGTACGTGAAGCTGATGGAGCGCTGGGCTCCTCCATCCTTTTATTTTATTATCAGGTGTATTTTTTTTTTGCTATTATGCACAGCACTCTGTCATCAGACGACACACACACGCACACACGCACAACATCAACGTTAAAAGCGGCTGATTTACGTGTCCATTTTTTGGAGAAATTATGTTGTCACCACTGCAACACTGAAGTAAGAAAGGTGCTTCATTGACAGTTTAATAAAGACAAGCTCCTGGGGGTGAATCTTTAATGTTCCTGTCAGTGGCCGCAGAGAAAATTAGATTTTATTATGAGATGGAACATGAAGCAAAAAAAAAAAAAAAAAAAGAAATCACACTGGAACCTGAACTTGTCTGGAAGTGTCTGGAGCATCTTTCGCCTTTCGCTTCTCTTGTCCAATGACACACACACACGCACACGCACACGCACACACACCTGTACGACAGTATGTTGTCGATACCCAGCTGTGCCACTCGTGTCAGCGAAAAAACATCTGCTGAACTCCCTTTGCACTCCTGGCAGATGGGCTTGTCTGTCTCACACACACACACACACACACACACATGAATGCACACCCAGACACACACTGGTGCAGGGCCCACACAGCGTCGGGGGGCCGGGGCCATCTGGAGGCCTGGTAGGAGAACGAGGCCCCCCCGAGTGGCTCATGTTTCCGATTCTGCTTCTAATTGATTATCGTGTCGCCTGCTTCCTACACACACACACACAGCCTTCATTTGAATTAGCAAGGGGACGCCACACACAGGGTTGACCTCTGACCTCACCACCCCTCAGAACCACTCTTGGAGTCCGCTCTGGATGTTCTCCAGTCCTTCCTCCTCCTTCTCCTCCTCTTCCTCATCATCATCATCATCATCATCTATGTCTGAACGCCTCTCTTGTGGCTCTCTGGTTTCTTCAAGTGACGCTCAACCCCTCCGCCATCTGCCCCGTTTTTTTTTTGTCTGGAGTCATTTCAATATATATATATATATATATATATGTCTATATACTGCATATTTAAAACAAATATATATAACGTTTGACATATGGCATCACATACAGCGTTAGTAGAAAGTGTACAACACATTGCCCGAACAAAAACAACTTTAATTAAAGCCAAACGAATGTATTGGCTCATTTGAGCGTTAAAATAATAGTAGGCATAAAAGTTGCGTGATTTGACGTTTTTAAAGCACCTTTGATTGGCCATTGTGTAAATGCCTTTGCCCGCACCTCCTTCCCATTTTGAGAAATGATAGCACGCCGGAATCTGTTAATAAAGGAGGCCTGGGGTCTCTCTCTCTCTCTCCCTCTCGCTCTCTCTCTCGATTACCCGTAGTGAGATACACTTCCATCCAGCCATTAAAGGGCTCCACGCATGAAAGTGCAAGACGAGCAGAAATGGAGAGAGCGGAGGAATAAGAGACGTTTTTCTTCCTCCTCTCCCTCCTTCTTTTCCAACGCTTTTCCTCCCATTTTTTTCTCTCTCTCTCTCTCTCTTTCTGTGGAGTTAATAATCACTCGCTTCTCTCCCAACACCGTCCCAGTGCAATAAAGCCACATGGTCCACGCTGCAGCACATACCATAACTCACAGATCCTAGTAATTGATCCCTGTAGTGCAACACACTCTCTCTCTCTCTCTCTCTCTCTTCACTTTCGATTCCATCCATCTCTTCTCCTCTTCCATCCACCCCTCGTCATCCCTGCCGACGTTTTCCTTCCAAATCCCTGGAATTTATCGAGCTTTTATTGGCACCATGTCCAATAAAGAAGCTGCCAAAGAAAATGATTCCTGTGTTTCCCGTTTGACGTGATCTTTCGCTGTTTCTCGTCCCGCTGAAGATTTCCACTCCTCCCTCCGCCCGATAATCCATCCACTCTTTTTTTTTTTTTTTTTTCAGCTAGGTCTGGAGAAATTCCCCCCACCTCCATGCCATCGCATTCATCAGATCTCCACCTGTGATTCCTCATTTGTTCCATGTCTCTGACTGAGTGCTAAAATAATAAAAGCTTAAATATTAGAATGCAGCGTGCACTTCTGGTTAATAAAATCACATTTTCAGCCCATAAAGCAAAGTGGTAAAAAAATAAAAAAAACTATTAAAGAAACTTGAGGATTAATAAAGTTCCATCTTATCAGTCTCTTTTTTTTTTTTTTAACTCTGCATCAGATGAGATGTTTCCTTATTATCACTCCGTTATTAATTAATTTTTGAGTCCTGGCTGAGGGACAAACGCTCTGGACACTTTCCAATATCAGCTTCGTGTCCTGACAGGACGTCGGGGGACTCATTTCACTGCAACACCAACAATATAATTTCCTCTTTCACTACTGCGACTGACCATAACATTAAAGGTACACGACATAAACACAACTAGTCAAGCTTTTATCATTTCAACACGTGTGCCCCCCCCCCGGCCCCCACCATCTGCAATTCTAGACCCCGTCCCTCAGTGACCGTTTCTTCATCAGGCGGTCCACATCACACACGAGGCACACGGAGCCTGAATGTATTCGGCAGCGCGGCTCAGAGTGGGGCGCAGTGATTTATAAACGGTGCGTGTGAATTTGTGTGTTTGGGTTTTTTGGCAGCCTGCGCCAGGCGGGAGGCGGAGACGTTAGGAAGCACACTTCTCATTCAACTGTAGACTGTTGACGCAATTAAATCATTTGTTGGCAGTAAAAGTGGAAAAAAAAAAAAAAAAAAAGGTTTGTTTGTTTTTTGGCCCCAAAAAGTCGATCAATAACAACATCAACACGTTCCCCATCAATCCAGCTCATTGTTTATCAAGCACTCTCAGTTATAACGACACTTCAGGATCGCTGGCATTGGGCCGTCTTTTTTTCTTTTTCTTTTGAGAACTAAAACCAGCTGAAATCTGTCCAGTTTTATCTTGGGTGACAGAAGGAGCTGAAAGATGAATCCCAGAAATCTCCGATGGATGCGAAAGAGAGAAAACAGAGTGAAACTGTCGCTGTCAGACGTGTCGTATCTGAAGCCGAGAGACAAATGTTTGGTAATAATTTGAAGGAGTGATGCCAGATTCCATTTACGAGATTGGCAAAAAAAACACAACTCACAGACTCTGAATCCAAAAAGAGCTGCACGAGGCCTGCGGTGGAATATTTAGATTTATATGGTTCCTGCTAAATCTTTATTTCACATTAAGCTCCGTCCAGTGTGGAATCTTTATTTTGCCATAAATTAACCCCAGAGGGACGCCTGTCACCGAGGCGTTTGAGGAAGAAAAAAGGTTGGAAAAATGTGTTTCTTGGGTGTTTTAGAGAGATAGTGGCATATTTTATTATTTTTAATCGTGCATTTCAATGTACTCAATTTCTGGAATCAATCAATAATAATAATAATAATAATAATAATAATAATAATAATAATAATAATAATAATAATAATAATAATAATAATAATAATAATAATTATTATTATTATTATTATTATTATTATTATTGCATACCTTCATCTACTTGAAGTACGATACTTGTGAGACTGGCGGTGATCGGGTTTCATGTCGCGTCAGCAACAACAACACAATAACAACAACAATAAAAAAATATCCGATCAATACTGGAAGGATCTGCCACGTTAGCAAATTTACTAATGCGTTCTAATGTTGTGCAGTTTCTGAAATGTGTTTGTTGCTTTTTTCGTTTTTATTTTTCGTGGCGATGCACCATTTATCCAAACCGCTGAGATACACACACACACACACATACACAACAGACACACACACCATCAGACATCATCTGCTGCACTACTTTTACAAAGTCAAATCAATAAACAACAACGCGGTACAAATCTGAGCGCCCACGCGGCTTCTGGTGGCTGTGTGTGTGTGTGTGGGGGGGCTGAGGTCACGATTTAATGAGATTAATAAATGATTCGTTAATGACGACCCCCAGGCTCGTTTACTGACCGATGACTTCCCCCTGCGCGCTCGTTATGAGGCAGCACGAGAACAAGCGGGTCAGTGTGCTCAGACATGAGCTAATTACATCCAGCGCAGATTCTGTCTCATCTCAAACCAGGAGACACTCAAAAAACCAAAAAAAAACAAAAAATGACTCAAAGGCTCAGAGAAACTTTAGTTGAGTATCTCAATCTCAAGTTTTGTCCTGTTTCAATCAAATAGAAAGCACTCAGGCAATAAACTGCGTTCCTCCATTTGGCCTCAGTGAAAAACCACTGATTCTTCTTTTTCTTATTTTGCAAGACCGTCTGCTGAATCTGGATCTCTGAGCGTCTTCTAAGCATCAAAACAAGGTGAAAAAAGAAAAAAAAAAAAGAAAAAAAGGTTTCAGGAAATATGTGTCGGTCGTGATCGTGCAGGACGTCTAGAAATGTTTATTCTGCCTGGAAATAATCTCCCAACTTGGTCGTTTTTTGGCTGGAAACCATGTTTGTTCACATAAATAAAATGTGGACATTATTGTAATTGTTCAAAGTCCCATTTGGCCCCTCCCCTCTGATTTGATTGACAGCAGGTTTGCTCATCGTCCTCTTTTGTAAATCCCGTATTTGTTTTACAAATCCACATTGTGTTTTTTGGCTGAGATGAGAGGAGGACAGGACAGTGTGTGTGTGTGTGTGTGTGTGTGTGTGTGTGAGTGACAGCAGAGTGTACATTTGTGTGTGTGTGTGTGTGTTTGTCTGAGTGTGACCATCCAAATCTGTGAGTGGTGTGACTTTGCATGTTTTTTCCACCTGTGTGTGTGAGAACGCAGTCACATAAATGTCTGTGAGTGTGTGTGTGTGTGTGTTTGTGTGTGTCTGTGTGTGTCTGTGTGTGTCTGTGTGTGTCTGTGTGTGGTTGCTGAGTGTTGTCCAGATTCCAGCCTGTGGTTTATGGATATTCATTACAGAACCATTACAGCAGAGGTTACACGGGACGGCCGGGATGTTTTATCTGTTGTTGCATAAAACACGCACACGCACGCACACACACACACACGCACACACATCCACATCTCAGCAAGGCAAGCATCTATCATGCCGTTTAACAAATCACACAAACAAACGTGGTCCATATCCGAAACTTCTGAGAGCATCCCATTGACTCGAAAACAAATCACTGCGTTTCACTGGTCGCCATTTGTCACGAGGACTCTCGTGAGCGATTAGGCTTTATTAAAATGGCAGTGTGTCAACACAAAGAACAAATGAATAACTTTCACTCCACTCCACAGCCATAGTTGCCAAATCCATCTCATATTCCTCCCCCTGATCAATAGGATGGATCGGCGCGGCCTGGTGCGACGGCCTCGGGCTCTGTCAGCTGAAACAATGGCTGCTTTATTTACTACTGACTCCGTTAACCAACAAATCACTCGAAAAATAACCTTTATGGGAATATCCATACGCTGGAATATTTCCCTTTGAATCAGCGAGTGACGTAAATCAGCGTAAAGCGGAATCTGTTCAATAAAGCAAAAACGCAGATTCAGTTTTTAAAGAGGGATGAAAATATTGTTTTTTTTTTCGGGGGGGGGGGGCCAGGGGGAATATTGTTTTTTTTTTCTGGGGGGGGGGGCCAGGGTGAATTACGTAAAATGTCTGTGTCTTAAAAGGCCAGAAAAAAAAAAGAAGCCTGTGTGCCACAGACACACCACACAAACACGCAGAGGACAACAGACACAGATTCCTGAAAAGTAGGTCTTTCAAAATATGGAATAATTTGAGGATCTTCGTCGACTCTGAAGATTTCTGGGTTTTGTTCAGTTCATTCAGGATTTTTTTTTTTGTATTTTTTTTTTGTATTTTTTTACTTGCGTATGAAGAATTACTTTCTAGTGGCGAAGTTGGTCTTTAAGTCAGTTTGTTTTAAGAAAAAAAAAGAAATGTATATATATTTTTTTTATTTAACGCCACATAAACTTCCATTGACTCTCATTTGCATCAAGTCATCAAGATTAACGAGATTATTAACGCGGTCGAGCCTGGAGAGGAGTTCACCCCCCCCCCCCCCCCCCCGTCTCACTTCCTGTTTGTCTCACTCTCGCTAACTTGTTTTATGGCGGATTCTCTCCATTTCCCCTCTCTCTCTCTCTCTCTCTCCTCTTCCACTGTGTTTATGTAAAGAAGTGTATGGAGTGTTTTTAATCAGAGACACATTCCACAGGCTGGGAGCCCCATTACTGAAACAATTAATAATTGAGCCAGTGACAGAGACACAACACATCACACACACAAATAAACGGAGCCGTGAATGCTAAAACGTGGTCGGGAGTGGAGCAGGACTTTGGACGTCAGGTCAAGAAGAAGAAGTTCAGAGAACATCATTTGGAGAGTGTAGTCATTGAAGCTTTTCTGCTCTTAACTTTTCATGCAAGCCCGTCAGCGCTTTATTTGACATTTCCAAAAAAATGGAAAAAGTAAAAATAAATCCAAAAATATACCGCAGGAAGGGACGGAGGGAGGGACCGTTCCAGATGGCGGCAGCTTCATAAAAACTCCGCACACAGCTTCACAATGACACCGCCGGGGCTTTTATAGATATGAAGATGAGTGTTTGGATGAGGGTGTGCGCGGCCGCAATTAACAAAGCGTGGGGCTCCAGGATCTGCGTACGACTCCCCGGAGTTATCGTGCAACACCATCACCCCATCCAGCAACATGAGAATTTATACAGGATCGTACAGCTAATGGAAATACGACTATAAGCCAGAAGAGTGCGGCGGCGGCGGCGGCGGCGCTATGAAGCATCTGCTCAAACCAAGCCACAAGAATATATATATATATATATTTATATATATATATTAAATATACCCACATGGAAATATGCACCTGCACTAAATCACTTTGATCATGAATCACTGTGTAAAATAAATAAGCTTGTGTTATAAAGTAGGAGGCCACACGTCTACCACACCTGGACACTGTCACACTGTAGATCCTTATCTGTTTGAAAGCGCACACACACACAGGAACACACACACACACACACACACACACACACACTCATCCTCCGACAGTGTTTGGAAAACACTGTTGTAGACGATGAAGCAGTGACCGCACGGTGAACCCCGACGTGACCTTTGACCTCCAGATAACAGGAGAGACTCACGTCTGGTCGACATGGAAATGGGCAAATCCATTCGACCGTTTATTTTTAGTTTTTTAGGCCAGTGTGTCAAAGTAATCTCCTGTTGCACAATTAAATCCCCATTTTTTTCCCCTGTTTTATTATTTAAAGCTATTATTTGTGTTATTCGAATGAATTATCATTGAATGAGCCGTTTTTTATTTGATTGTATGTAGAATTTTATTTTTTATTTTATTTTTATCTTTGTCGAATCAACCTGATGAACTCAAATTTAGTTCTTAATGGTCCTGTGAAATAGTTTTTCAACTCTCCCAATGTTCAACCCCCCCCCCCGGCCTCAGTCAGTATCTGGACCAAATCCCCCTCCTTCTTTTGCACACTCTCCAGATGTTCTTCTTCTCCACCTCAGTGACAGAGTGTGGATGTTCACAGGTTGTAAAGATGATGGGGAAGATAAACTGCCTTGGCTCGTCTTGCTTGAGCAGCCATTCGTCAGGTTTCAGACTGGTGGGAGAATCTATTTCTTCTTTTCCCCGTTTTAGCCGCGAGGTTGAGCTGAGGCAAGGAAATTGGCTGGAGGTCGGTTTCCTTTTTGGAGGGAAACTGGATTTAATCTTCCAAAGCCGAGGCCTCCACCAACAGGACGAAGCGAACAACTGCGGATTCACTTTCGTGGTTTAGTCCTAATTCATAGGACGCAAAGTTATGATTTCCTGATTTCCTGATTTCCTGCACACTCGTTCAGGCCTGGCGAAAAAGTCGTAATTTGTGGTCTCTGAAAACGGGCGGGGCAAAATGACCCTATAGCGCCCCCCACCCCTTGAAAAAAAAAATGATCCCATTGCAACACTTTCTTCCATCGTAACGAAATTTGGTGGACATGTCAAACATCTCAGGACGCACCAAAAAGGACCCACATCTTAAACGTAACACGAAGTCAGCCATTTTGATTCCAGACGCGGTAATGGCCTGTTTTTGGCCATTTCCAGCCCCCTTCATATTTTCCCCCCATCATGTGTCTGTGCATCATCTTAACGTAATGTTGGACAAAAGCCATGTGACGGATTTCTCACGTTTTTCCAGCTGTGGAATAGGACTTTAATTATCGCCACAGGAAGGAAGTGTCTCTGCAGGACATGGAAGCTGGAGGTTGATGGTTAAAAACCCGCTGAGCTTTTTCATCTGTTTGAGTGGCTGAGAGGAACAATGGAGCTCCTTCAACACCTGGAAGTGCAGACCCCAGTGAAAGAGATTGCCAACATGTGAATATACAAAAGAAATGATTCATTCCTTTTGGACGATTGAAAAAAAAAAAGAAAAATGGGACCCACGTTTGCCAAATTCTCTTATCCGCAATCACAACGCTCCATTATGTTTCTCTTATTCTCTTGAAGCTATTTAGCTGAGAACGCTCATCAAACTTACCTTTTATTATTCAAGTTGGCTCTCATAATGACTCTGAGGGGGGAAAAAGAAAAAACAATTTGAGGCAGCTTTATTTATTCAATTAAAAGAGACAATGTCGGAGCGGTGAATGAATTCTCTTTTAAGCGCTGCCAGCACAATATGGCTCAACCGACATCCATATTAAAGACCCCAGTGCATTCATTAAAATCTGAAGCCACCGGTGCACTCAGCTGCAATTTCAGTACCCAGCTCAGTGTTTTTGTTTGTTCATTTTATGTCTATTAACCTGAAGCCAATTCACAGAGAGGCCAGTTTAATATTCAAATTATTATTATTATTATTAGACAAATGTGAAATTAATCTCTGGTTAAAAGTCAGAAGGGGAAACGTAGTGTTTGAAAAGTGAAACAAGAAAAGAGAATATTTGCTTTGACTAATTTGACATGAACAAAAAGCCAGAAGCTGATTTTTTGGGGGGGATCTGATCACGTGACTTTCAAGCCTCCAGGCTGAAACTGCCCAGTTATTGATCGTCTAATTTGGTGGACGCGGCCTGACCTTGAAGGACACGCTCAGATCTGGGTCAAACAGCCGCACATTCTTACACACACGACACACGTGGATATTTACACAAAATAGTCGACGCCCCCAAAAAATACACTTGCCACAGTTAAAAGTTAAAAAATGACCAAAATGTGTTGTCGCAGCCCATTCACCTCTCAAAGTTATTGATTTGGGCCGTAATTACGCAGTATAAAACGCGCATGTGAGTTCATTTGTGGGCGTATTAATGGATGTGATTGTGATATGGTTTAAAAACCCATACTCTAACTTTACAGAAAATATCCTGAAGGACATTATATATATATAAAAAAGGGCCAAATCCTCAGGATTCCAGAAAGCTGGGTAATTATAGCGGCAGAAACAAATCTCTATTCAGCATCATTTGCAATTATCCTCCACCTCCAGCGAGGCGGCCATTTTTCGCTTTTCCAAAAGAGCTGAATTCATATATATTATAGCACAAAAAAAAAAAACGGTAATCTCCAAAACACCACAGGACATTTCTCACACTTTTAATGGCTGAGGTTTTTTTTCAATCAAAGTCTTTGCGGTCAAGTAAGCGCTCACGCTGTTAGATGGAAAAAGAAAAAATAATGGAACTCCAACTTAGATTAAAGTTCAAGCCTTTTTTTAAATCTTTTTTGATAAGTTTCCCCCTCAGACAGACCCGTCCCAGCTCAGACTCCATCACTCCGCTGGCCGTCCTCCAGCGAGTGGAGGAGATAAAAAAAAAAAAAAAAAAAACAGGGCGCACACACACACACACACACAAACCAAATTTCCATCCTGCTGCGTGATGGCTGCAGGTGTAGAACACGCAGCCAGCGCGTTCCTCTCTGGAAATCTTTCCCGTTTAATTTCCCAGTCCGCGCACGCCTGCTGCCATCCTGAGAGAGGACGTGTTAACCGAGCCCGGCCCGGGGATGTTTGATTTCTCCACCATCCATCTTCTGACAGATTGGAATAATAAAGGGGAGCTAATTGGAGAGGCTGCTCATATGCTGATTAGCTGTGATTTTTTTTTTTTTTTTCAAGATGCATCCACTGTTTCTTTCTCAAGTATTCACACTTTTTCTTTAACTATGTTTTGAATTCGATTCATGCAGTTTCCTGGGTTGTTCTTGTACTTTTTGGCACTTTCGCCACCTAAGAGTGTGTGTGTGTGTGTTTGTCTGACACATTTCCAATTTCTACAGCTTAGTATTACAAGTCCTCTTAATCCAGGAAAGAAAAATCGATGGCTAATGACGTATAGAAATGTATATATTTGCAGTTTTACCGTTTCCACAGACCTGGTCTGCATCCTCCTGGGTATTAATCTATAAATATACAACTGCATTAGTACTGAGGGAAAAAAAAAATTCAAACATGTTAAACCGAATACTGAGCTATATGAGCTAAATAAAAAATACAAATATATTTGTTCAAAGGTGTACGAGAGATTTTTCTTCTTTTTAACAAAGTGGCGTTGATTTTCTACCTCGTGTTTCTGCGTGTGCAGAGACTAACGACAACAACAATGCACAGTGCGTTGGCTCCAACGTTTTCGTATTTTTCGCCATTTTCTTTGATTTCTTGCCAGGAAATAAATAAATAAATCGACTCACTGCTCAGCATTAAGCTCAGTACAAACAATTTCCCTTTTTTTTTTTTGTTCACTCCTTCCAGTTCACGGCTTAAAGCGCATATTATCAGTTTGCCAGATATCCCGTGTCGGTAAATCTGTGCGCTCACCTCATGCGCACACGTATGTGTGCGGCGTGTCTCTGCGGCGCTTCATCTGCCTCGTGCGGCAGCTCTGACCTCGCTGGATGTAAACAGCATCAGATGAATGCTGGGGCTTAGCGGGCCGAGCGGCTGGAAGGATGAATGACTGCTCAGCTTAGCTACGGCCTCCGCGCGCGAGCACACACACACACACACACATCACAAATAACCCACTCCTGTGACCGCAGCTCTCCATCTCGAAAGAAGCAACCTTCCATCCTTCTCCGTCCAGCTCTCTCTCTCTAAAATGCATTTCGCTGCTCGCTGCAGCCTGAAGCTAATCGCTAACGCCTACCATGTTAAATCCAGAGGAAAAGGTGGAGGTATTTACCTCCTTCACACACACACACACATTCGTTCACCCATGCACACGGAGGTTTCACATGATTCCTAGAATAAATATAATAAAAGTAAATTGTTAGCTGAAAATAAATGATGCAAAAAAAAAAAATCTCAGCTACGAGAAAACTACACGTTTCTTCAGCACTCGCTCTCCCAAAGCATCTTTTTTCTTTTTTTTTTAATAACGTTCATAACTTGTGGCCAGCAAAGAGCACTTCTGTGCGGCCTTGACAACTTCCATAGCTCTTTGGAAAATCAATGCTCAGATTGGAACTGAGTCAGAGCCGGAGGGATGAGAGGAGCCGAGATGAGTGAAGTGAAAGAAATGGTGGAGAGGAGATAAAGTGAGAGGAGGAGGAGGAGAGGACACCAGATGAAGGTATGGAGGAAAACAAGCTGTGATTTATGGCTTTTATAATCGTAAAACCCTGAAAGTCTGAAAACATCCACCCATTCAATTCAGATTTAAAGTCAAAAGACAATTAGTGAAACTTGAGTTGAAGCTAAATGCCTAAGTAATAAAAACAGATGAAATCTTAAGGTTTAGTAAAAAAGTACAAATTGTGGCTAATGCTAATAGCAGAGTTCCCGCCTGAAACTGAGGCGCTCTGATGTATTTTCTCCCCACAACCGTTGGACACATGTACACTAATCCAGAAATTGAAAAAAGAAAAGGAAAGCAGCACATTCCATCAAATCTGAACCAGAGAATGATAATGATCAATATATGCAAATGCTTCTGTGGACCAAGAGTTTCTTTATCTTTTATTTTACATTCTTCAGCTGTGATGCTTTTTTTATTTGGAGGCTGATTTTCTTGGAAGCTAAGCATGACTTTGAACCAGGGTTGGAAAACGAAAAAAAAAAAGGATTTATCTCTACTTAACGATGTGTTGAGGGACCAGACGAAAAAGATGAGGATGTCGTTTATACAAAAAATACGATTTTAAACCGGACGTGAGGTGAATGGACAAGTTTACGAAACCTAGTTTGTCCTTAAAATCGCCCCAAATAATGTGAAAGTGGATTTAATGTTTCAATGTATTCACATCACAAAGGACAATTAGATGAGCTGTGCCAACTATGGACGGAGAGATTAGTATTTGATTGATCGACTGATTATTTGAAGATTAGGACTTAAAGACAGCGGATATAATTTCCTTTATTATCAAAGACCATATTAAGAAAATGACTTTGCCAAAAAAGTTCTTCTTCTCCATCCCATAAACTGAGATTTCATTGTCCTGTCCTGACACCTCCATTCATCCTTTTTTACTCTTTCTTCCTGAAATAAATCTGTTCAAATATTGAAAGATGACGACTTTGCTGGACGACACGAACACAGGAAGAAGGACGAGTGTTGATCCTGTCGTTTCTCAGTTTTATCAATGAATGATTAATGAGCCAAGGCATGTTAATGATAAAATGAATGATGAGTAATCAATCAATGTCCATCAAAAGGCTACAGGCCAGTTTCCAGAAAGTCAGTTGTCACTGAAAACACCAACTTCTTTACATGACAACAATTTTTTTATTGTTCAACGTGTAATGGGATCCAGGCAACAATGTGCAAATTTAAATATTTCCCATTATCTAAATCAAAGATAGGCAATATTTATATATATATAAATATATTTATATATTTATTATTTTTAGGGATAAATGCTTTTATATATTTAAACTAAATAATACTAGATCGCATTATATGATAAAAAAATTAAATAAATAGGCAAAAAAAAAATCCATTTCCAAATTAAGTTTAAATTGGATGTTGCCGACGTTTATTTCTTTTTCTTTTTTCCCCATCATCCTCCTTTCGTTTCACGCCGCTTCCCCCTTCACGTAGACGCACATATTCTCTGTCCGTCGGCAGATGAGATCACCTGTCAGTGTCTGAGCAGATGACGCTGGAAAGAGTCGAGCGACAACAGAGCAATAACACAATCGCTGGCACAATCTGTTGCATTAAACCTCTTTTCAGAGACAGACCCTTCTCACTTTCAATATCTGCCCCCGCGTCACTTCATCACACTAAAAAGAAGAAAAACAAAAAGCACCTGGAGATGTCATGGGATGAAATGTGATGCCACGCATTATTCAACACAGAAAAAAAAAATTCAATAAATCCTGCGCAAAGGAGACAATGTGGGCAACATCTGGATGCTAATATGCTTATGAATCTGACTTTGCATGTACGATGCGTTTTTTTTTAGTTTTTCCTTAAAAATGCAAAAATCCAGACACTGCAGTTTGTTTTTTAAAGTGGAGAAAACCGTGAAAACTAAACAAGCGTAAACATTTAATTACAGCCACGTCTTTCCCACATGCAAATGTTGCACTAATAAGGAAGTTGAGCAAATAAACAAATCAACGTGTTTCCATCAACTCTGAATTTTTTTTTTTAATGGAATTAACTATGTTTTGTTTTTGAGTGAGTTTCTTTAAAATCATGTTATTACAGATTTAATAACTCGTTCCCGATCAAACCTTCTCCACTCCACTTCTCTGATGTCAGATTTTTTTTTTCTTTTTCATTAAAAAAATAAAGAAATATGGACAATGCTTCAGGCCTCCCTGCAGAGAGCTCCTCTAATTGGCTTATCTCTCTCTCTCTCTCTCTCTCTTCTCTTTCTCCACCAACAAATCAAAACCGTCAATAAATGGAGCGGCAGGAGGCCGAGGGAGGCTTCAGGTCATGATGGCTACTCCTGGCTGGATGTCTACTTCGCTGCGGCATTGTGAGGCTACAACAGTCAATCGCCGATTTTTTGCATTGCAAATGCGGAATCATGCACAGAGACAAAGAATCTGCTTATTGTATAATGGCATTTATATTTTTTGCCTGAATCATTACTTGCCATCTTAAAAAATCACGAGCTCTCACTGAATCTCTGCTTAGTCTCCACATCGTTATTGTACAAAAAAAACAAAAAAGCCGTTTCACACAAATGAATAAAAGAATAAAAAAAAAAACCCTCACTCACATTTTCAATTCACGGCTCGGTGGGTTCGGCTTCTGTTTTGGCAACAAAATTCACCCTCAACAAATCCGTCTCCACGCTTCATTCCAGCGTCCCTGACGTGCAGCTGTTACTTATTCTTCAGGGTATCGCTTTTCATTCATCACGTGTGTGTGTGTGTGCGCCCAGGTTCACCATGGTGTGAGCTTTAAACACCAACCAGTGATAAGTGTCGCCCTCAACAGCTGGCTGCAAGAAAAAAAAAAAAACTCGAAGCTGAAGGACGACCACGACGTCCCACGATTCACAAATTAAAAGTTCATGTGAGACTTCACGCTGGATTACTGTCATTTACTCCACCGACGTCTGTGTGCAACACGAGCTGCTACACAATCCGCGATGTGGACAATGAGATTAGCTGCAGACTCCCATCTGTTCCCTGCGTCCTGATTTATGAGGTCGAAACCAGGGTCCCGTTTGTTGAGATTCAGCCTCATCCAGTGGTTTCTTTTTACAAATGGATATTACGTAAGCTGAAAAGGAAAATAATGGAGAGAAAATATTCCCATTTACTTTCATGAATCAGAACAAACCCCGATTCTGAGCCTTTAAATCCCAAAATCGGGATATTTTCTGCCGGTTCGGAGTGATTAAAAAGAAGTATGAGTGAGTTGGTCAAAAGAAAGAAAAGTAAATATGTCATGCATATAAAATGTGTAATTGCTGACGATAAAGATAAATCTGTGTTTCCCTGAATATCTGGATCCTTTTTTTTCCCGCCTAATTTGTAGCATTAGCCGTAGTTTCCTCAAATGTGTGTAAACTAAAGTTATTAAGGTGTTGCCTAGAATAATGTGACAGCCGGAAAGACATTAATACTTTTCTACTCTTTTAGGGATCAGAAATCCATTTGTTGTAAGGACTAATTGCATAATTGATAAGGAAATGAAAAGTTCAGTCCACAAAAGGAAAACTGCATGAAGGATTCCTAAATTCGCTCTGGTTTGAACTGGTGCATATATTTATATACAGTATATATATATATATGTGCATATTCTCATTTTATTCCACTCATCTCTGCAACCCCCGAGGTGAGGATTACCTCATCTTAATGGCACTAGACACCAAAACAAACAAGAATCGGATCTGTTTGCCTTAAATCTGCAAACAACTTCCTGTCTGAAAGCGCATCGGCCCAAGAAGCTGCAGCTGAATTAACTTATCACTTCGGAGCGCTGCTTATTCCAGAGGCGTAAATCTCTAGTCAGGGAAAAAAAAAAAAGCACAAGGCCAACATGTGGAGATGGAGTGTGTGTCTGAGTGTGTGGGAATACATTACTGCGACTTGCCTCCACTTGTAAATGAAATTGGTTTCCTCGCCGGTCCTAAGCGCATTTGCACCCCAGCACATTTCAACCTTCACTTCCCCAAAGTTAAGATGCAGGAGCACCGGCGCTTTGCATGTAAATCTCTCCGTTTTAAGCACACAGCCTACGCTGGCTGGCTGGCTCGCGCACACACACACACACACAGCTAAATCCAACTCTGACTCGAACTCTCCAAAGCTCCATAACTTGTATTTCCTGTGAAATACACTGCAGGGTAATTCCAAAAACGATTCACTGGCAGAGACACAAAATCAACTGAACGCACACAAACACACACACACACAGGGACGCACACACAACACCTACGCGTACAAATCAGTGTTAAAGTGGCAGGTTAAAAAAATATATATATATATACAATTTTTCTTTCCTCTTTCCGTAAAACCTTTTCAAAAGAAGCAGCTGGAAGCTTTTCCAGACGTGAAGCAAACCCCGTTGCATTGTGGGTCTAGCGTGAGATTCGAATGAAATTAGCTGTTTTGCTGATGAACTACAGGACTGTCATTTATTTTGTCTCCTGTTGATGAAACGTGGTGAAGACATTTTAACGTTAAAAGCTACAAATGGACAACAATTGGTCCAAAAACGGATCAAGGAGTCTCAACAAACCTGGATTTGATTTTCCCTGTGGTACCACACACACACACACGCATTACATGAAGCCAAAGGATACATTTCCTGTTATGACGTTCCGCATCGTGTTAATGTTGTCGGGGTTTTTAGTTTCAAACCACAAAATGACTCCAAACTGAATAATCCCAGTGAGTTTGCGCTAAATGTTCAAAATTGACATCTTTATTATTTACAGCAACTTGGCACAACGTTTTTCTCAGTAAGTAAAAATCTAGCCAAGTCATTCTGTGGTTGTATTTCTGCCATACATAGTTTATAACACACTGTCGTGTTGAAAAAGTGGCACAACGCACACTTTATGGAACCCAGTGAAATGTAAATCTGCAGCAACCGCCGTGTTCTAAAAATGATCGAATCCATAATATAATCCCTGAGTTTATATTGAAGCTCCGACACCGTAGACCTCGCGACTCGGTGTGTGTTCGCTTAACTCCTATTAATTTTTTTTTCACTAGATGATTCTAAAGCCGCTGTGAGACAAAAGTGGGAAAACTATTATTTTATTATATATAATTACAATAAAACACATTAGAAGAAGGTGGATACTGAATCTGTGCTCACTTGCCAAGAGTGGGATGACTTATTCGTATAATACCTTTTTTTTTTTGTTGAATATTACAACCACTCGATGTTTTTTTCATGAAAAAGATTTAACGTCATTTTTTCTTTTTTATTTATTTAAACTTTCAGTGTTGAAGATCTTTTTTTTATTTTTTTTTCTTGCGTTCGCAATAGGAGTAGAAGCTTTTCAGGATTTTGTATTAGAGGGAAACAAACTCGAATCTTTTCTGGCTTCACATGAATTGATTTTTTTTTTTTTTTTGTAATAAGTGTTATTACACTCCTAATGTCCCACAGACCACAGATATAGAAAGCGTCTCCACTTTCTCCAAACAAAAACGCTCTCCAGGTTCAATGGTGATGTCATCTGGAGTCAGAGACTGTGATTTTCATCAATACGCCCACCCAACCTAATAATGACTCAGCTGTCAATCATCCCGTTTCGCTCTGTTTCTGTAGAATGAAATCACAAAATAAAGTAACTGAACGATATCCGATGATCCGAGTGTGTGTGTGTGTCCATACCAGATTTTAGGGGATTAAAAATCAGCGCAACACGGCTCACACACTCACAGACAAACACCGGTGATGGACGTGCGTGTGTGTGTGTGTGTGTCCCTCTGACTGGACAGCGATCGCAGCTCCGTGAATAATGGATGAAGTACAAGTTGTGATCAATCACAGCAGCTCACTCTGAGAGAGACTCGCTGCGGGATTATATTTTTACTTTAAACTGAAATGACTCAGACGTCTGTCATCTGACCCGGGGTCAGTGTGACCTTTGACCTTAGAACCACGTCTGTCTCCAACCATGAATAATAACGGGCGCACGCGGCTCCTCGTCCCCTGCAGGTGGCCCACTCACGCCAGCTCTCATTGTCCTAACCCTCCGTGATTCTATTTCAAGCACTCCCGGAATGTTCCCTTTGGCATGCACACGCATGTGTGAATTGCACAAGCGTGTGTAATGCGTCACCGTGAGGAGAGTTGTGATGTGTGGTGAGTTGCGGAGTGAGCGCAGTGTCTCTCGCTCCCACCCGTTTACTCATCAGCTGCGATTTACAGAATTATGGCGTCCAGTTATAGACGTCTTGACTTATTTAAAAAAAAAATGCTTAAGGCAGTTTCTGGGGTAGCTGTTTTAATTTTATTTAATGTCTTTTAATATGGTGTCCCCAAAAAGAATAAAAAAAAACAAAACATGCGTATTGTCATCAATTATTATTTGCAAGAACTCGAATAAAAAACGTACAGAAATGCCCGGTTTGCGGCATTAAATATTAATCATAATTTTAATTAAATATATTGAATATATATATGTGCATATATTTGTCAAATTATCTTGAGCATGGACTCAGGTGTAGAAATGCTGAGTGGAAGCACATATGTCAAGCTCATGAATTATGTATGAACGGCATTAGCAGTATATTATATTATACATGTGTGTGTGTGTGTGAGTGAGTGTCGCTGCTTCCCAGCAGGAATATATAAATATAATATCAAATATTCCAGCGTCACTGACGCAGTTTGAATGATGTTTAACGTCCTTCACGTTGCAGCCGCTGTTAAACAAACTGAAATATGCAGGATTCACCGTTTTTTAATCAGAGCACACATTATGCAGATGAGTCATATTTTATTAGGGATTTTTGCCTGGTGAGTTGCAAGTTTTTTTTTTTCTCTAAAAGTGCTTATTTAAACCGAGCTTAATAGTATATTTACCTTGCGGGCTGAGATGGGACGGGATTGTCAGTGTTTTAGCGCAGCGTCGGATGGAGGCTCTGGGCGTGGGCTGGTGCCAACTCGGCAAAACTTAATCCAGATTCGGATTTCTTATTCCACTCCGTATTATTTGTCAAATAAAACCATCTATGACCGGCTTCCTCTCATTGTTGTAACATCTATGTGAAAAATTCTGCGGATGGAAGGAAAAATAGAAAAAGGACGATTCTCAAGTCTCTTTGGAGTTCTCCACTTTACGTCCCTTTATTTCAATAAATGATTATCCTGTAAACCAACCCCAGACCACCGGGAACATTCTGGTCTGGCTCAGGCGTGTTCAGATTCATGGGGACGTAATCTGAACCCGCCGGCAGGAAACGTCGCACAAATATCATTTTCTCGCACACGCACACACACAAACACACAAACACGCACAACTCTATGTCATTACCCAGTATGGCCCAATTGGGATGAGCTCTCCTGTTTCTATCCTGCAGATCCGTGGAGCCCCCCCGGCCGAGGGGCGGAGTCACCGAGCCGCTCCGAGGGTCCGCACCCTCTGCAAGAGATGCGCTTCATTCAAAGACCACCAAGCCACCGACCAGAGGTCACGAAAGGTCACACAGGGAGGAGTCACGACGACGAGGTCAGAAGGGGGGGAAAGGTCAAACGGGAACCAGGAAAGAATCATTGCGCGGAGGGGGAGGGGTCAAGCTCCGGGGGGTGTGTCCAGGTAAAAGGTGCAGGAGTTGTATAAAAGAGAAATGAGTTCAGTGTGTGACAGAAGATAAAGTTTATCTGTAACATCGCTGAGGGAGTATAGTTCGAGCTCCGAGGTCACATGACTATTCTCCACAATTTATTATAAACTCTGCAGAAAAAATCATGCAAAACAAGCCCAAATATGATCCGCGTGTCCATAGATCGCCCACTGACAAACTATAGATAGAGAGAGAGAGAGAGAGAGAGAGAGTGTGCACATCGGCCGATCGATCGACACAGACTCGCCAAACCGGCCCGGAATAGAAGCATCTGGGCTTCTGGGTAAATTGGGGCCCCGCCGTTATAGATTCTTTAGTTAACAGGACGCCGGAGGATTAAAAAGATGCAAATTTATGTATCAACTCATTTAACGTCTCACAGAGCAGAGACCGAACACAAATCAGCTGGATGCTGCGCGCGTGGGTTCTTCGGACGCCTCTGTGCGCGTGCGTGTGTGCGTGTGTGTTTGCTTTTCAGGGTTTATGTTGCTATGCTGAGAGCAGCAGCACAAAAGAAATAAAAATGGGCGAAAGCTACGATCCTCCACAAAACTACAAACCGAAGCCAAAAAGATTTGTGCAAGCACAGGCTAATAACACGTAACAGCAACATTCCACCATGAAACCACACCAGATACACAATTAAGGACACACAACAGGGTGGAGGAAGATTGTTGAAAAATAATATAAAATAAAAAAAGTTTTCTCCTAAAATCCAATCCAAACGTTGCTCCTGAATCGGAAGTTTATGGAGTAGATTAAAAAAATATGATTTATCAGCCACATTGAGGAGAGAATTTAAAAAAACACACCGACCAATCAAATCGGCCGAATGATTAATCAATCAAAGAAAAACTCAAATCTTCTCCTCGGGCTGTAAAATATGTTTCTGGGGGATTGAATCAACATAAAGTCTGTTTACCCAGTTATTATAAAAGATGAAATTCAATTCAGCTCCAAAGTGAGGAGTTAATCCCGCCACTTAACTGTGGATTAGAGACGCAGATTAACACGAGGCCGCGGCTCGGACGCACCTGCCACCGCGCACGCACACGCACGTCTTCTGTTCATTGTTGTAGCATATGACCTCACTTCAAATGCTTTTTTTCTTTTTTTTTTTTTTAAGTTTATTATGCAGACTGAGGCCAGATTTAAAATTCTAATCTGTCACGACTGACGCTGATTTGCATATTCGAAAATTGCCCCAGGATGCCGAGGATGGATTTAAACGCCGCATGAGGAAAATGTGTTATCTAGAAAGTTAAACTCGGCAAAAATAAGAGGCAAAGGGGATTGGATCTAATGTCCCTTTACAAAAAGGGAAATCAAAATAAATCACTGTTATATCCCAGGGACGCTGCGTAATCTCAAATCCAATGTTTCACTAAAACTTCTACCTGTGTGAGTCTTTCTAGACTGCACACACACACACACACACACACACACACACAATGTGGTGTATTACTGTCTGCATCTGCGCATGTGAAAAGTTAATTGTGCATATTAGCGTGCGGTACGAAGCAGCGGCGGGACGGCGTCCTGGCACGCGCTCCGTCCCGCTGATTCCAGCTGTCGCCTGCGTTTATTAATGATGATGAATCACCCCCCGCACGCACGCACACACACACACATACAGGCAGACACTGGCGCGCTCCACGTCCAATCAGACGCCATCTCAGAGGGGAATCAAATCTGGTCACCTTTAGCTAAATGATTTCCTCTGGCCCCCGAGATTGGAGTGACAGGCCGACGTTTGAATTATTCTGCCAGCTGGACGGCTCCATTTGTGACTGCGTGGCGAATTAGGCGACAAGCTGACACGCCGCTCCACCCAGAGGAGCGGAATTATTATAAAAAAAAAAGAGGAAAAGTCTTGTAGGTGTTGTACAAAAGGGGTTTGGGGTTTAAATCTGATCTGGGCTCAGTTCCTGTTGCGTAAAATTGTAAAAACTTGCAGTGAATCAGAATTAGCTTCTTTGCTAAGTGGAAGGATTTGATTTT